>WTXK01000430.1:0-37505 GCA_025769895.1 Lactarius psammicola | reverse complement strand
TCACAGGTTCAGTATCCGTGGATCGGCCTTGACTGTTTTGACCTTGCCCTCGTGCTTGATAACAATTGCGACTAATATGTCCTTTCTTTCCACAATTGTAACATGTAATGTCCCTTCCATTTGGTCTTCTTCCTCGACCTCTTCCTCGATTGGGCGGGGAGTAAGGTGGTTGTGTGTACTCGATTTCTTCTGATCCAGCCAATCGCGCTCGACTTCTATCAGCTGACATATCCATCGCATTTGGATTGGGGAGATTTCCAGGCATGGTTCCTCTGGTCGTAAATCCACGTGGTTTCGGAATCTGACCTTTATGGGCGTCCAACTTTGCCCTCATATGGATGTATTGTTGTTGTCGGCGTCTGACCGCATCCTTCCATTCTTCAAATGTTTGTGGATCATCCATTTGGAATACCTTTTCAAACAGGGGTCGTGGTAGTCCATCGGTGAACAAATCAATGGTTTGAACGGAACTTAACTGGTATCCCGCTTGTCGTGCCAGCGTTTCAAACTCCGTGATATACGTATCAAGATCCCCATCCTTCATTTTTAGGCCTCGTTTCAGCATTCCTTGTGCCTGTTCCCTTTCGAGGGTATTTGCAAATCTTCTTCTGAATGCTCTTTCTGTTTCGACCCATAGATCCGGCGTTTGTTCTGGTACTCCACCAGTTACTTGTCGATTGAGCCATTGGCTCATGTTCATGACCCATTCGTTTACTGCCTTCCCTTGGATATATGTAAGAAACAGCATTGATCGTCGGTAAGCATTGGTCATAATGGGGTTATTATTGTTCACTCCCCAGTATAATGACCATTGGGTTATAAATTCATCTGCTTTGAGTCAGTCCCCGGTAAATATTTGTGGTGCATTCCCAATGAATTTGTCTGATTGATGATTGGGTGCTCCTGCAGGTGGTATTCCTCCGCCCGGTGGTCCCCCACCTGGAGGCCCCCCTCCTGGGAATCCTCCTGGGAGTCCGCCTCCCGGGAATCCGCCTCCTGGGAATCCGCCTCCTGGGAATCCGCCTCCTCCATTGGGAGGTCTTCTTTCTCCTCCAGGGGGTCTTCCTCCTCCTCCTCCCGAAGGAGGGTCAGGGCGATCAGATCCGATTGCTCGATACAATGCGATATCATCTGCTGTCATCACGTGTCCAGTTTTCTGGATTTATGAACATTTGTTCGTTCGGCTCTTCAATTCGTTCTCTAACAGGTTCTTGCATAGTTTCGGTGGCCATTATTTGAATTCTCTTGGGTTCTTCCACTATCTGAATTTGGTTAGTGAGTTCCACAATTTGTTCAATGGCCTCTTCCTGTTCCTTGTCTTCGTCGGCTTCTTCCCCTGTTTCTTCAGTTTCTTGACTAGCTTCACTTGGAGCCGGCGTTCGTGAATTAGCAGAGTGCGTTTCTTCAGGTACACCGTCAATAGGTCCCCACTCTGATCGAATCACTACTTCGTTTGTGTGAATATCACAACGTAAATCGCCCTCAGCAGGTGCAACTACTTCCCAGTTATTACCCCTAGGGTTTTCCCTAATGCGAGTCCAACAAATTGCTTCAAAATTGAATTCGACTGGGCACCACCTATTTGGTCTTGAAGTATCCACGTAATATCCTTCGGGTCCAACGTTCATCCTCCACCTTGCAGCTTTGAGATATCTTGTGGGTACATTCCTTGCTCCTCTTCGTTCTATGAAGTAAGGCTGGAAGTTAATCCAGCGTTCTGCGGTTGTCGGAAAGGTCGCCACGGTTGTGGAGCTTGGTCTTAATGTTACGCTTTCACGGCGTATGCCTGACTTAGGCGATTTAGAAGCGACACGACACTATTGAGTATGTAACTTAGCAAAGTATACAACTCAAAGCAACAAGACAATATTTCGTGTCCTTGTGCTAGCTTGCTGATATGAGAATAGAGATGAAGAGCAATGGACTTCCTACTGCGAGAGGAAGGATACAAGTCGGAAGTGAAATTGAAGAAGACCAAGCTAAAGAGCCTTGGTCTCAATACGACGACTTATATACATATATCGAGGCAGCTTTAAAGCTCCTCTCCAATCCATACAACGAGTAGCAATACTACCTCACAGTCTATAAAGACATGTGATTCTACTGCTGACTGATACGATTAGTCCATGACACATATACTCTTACTAACCCGGTCATAAGTATTAGTAAGGTTCCGTTCTTCCCGCAATCCGTATCACGGAGCCACATTTCTGGTTCCACAAAATCTCAAATCATCTTTACATTATGTAATTCCGAAACTGGGCCTTCGTCCTGGGACCCATGTTTGTTTCACTTTTATTTGGTGACTTGGACTGGTCACATCTGTTACCATCACCAGACCACGTGCAAATCAGGGTCTGCGGCTCAGGGTCCATTCGGGCAGTCCATTTGAGTTCACCCCCCCATGTCAGGGGCATCCTCTCCTTTCCTGAGGGTAGCCATCCCCTCCCGTGGTTGTTCCTTTTCCCCTATCGGGGAATATCGGGGTGCGTAGTACATGATCTCATTTTACCTGTCCTACTAACTTCAAGTATCATCAACTAGGCCTGCCTTCGGTCATTTATTCTGCCGTTCTCACTGCCGGGTCTTTCATTCTGTCCGTGTCGGTCCTGACGGACCACTTGCGTGTCCATTCTGTTAACTTCATCATGGTGCGTTGGCCGGTGAGTAGTGTCTCAGTCTCTGTATGGGCACTTCCGACTAATAAACTCCTCTTGCAGACCCAGTGTCGTTATCTGTGTCACCGCCTTTGTCTTCCACTGGTCCATGCCATGTCCATGGCCACTGTTTCCGACCCTGCCCACCCATTCACGCACTCAGGTGCTGCACCACTGCCTTCTGATCCACAATGTCTCATTTTCGCTGGCAAACAGCTTGAGGATGGCCGCACTCTTTCAGACGACAATATTCAGAAGGAATCCAGTTTTCATCTTGTCCTTCGTCTTCATGGAGGCATGCAAATCTTTGTGAAGACCCTCACTGGGAAGACGATCATGCTCAAGGTTAAGTCATCGGATACAAATGATAACGCAAACGCCAGGATCCAGGACAAGGAAGGCATCCCTCCGGACCAACAACGACTCATCTTCACCGGCAAGCAGCTCGAGGACGGCCGCACACTCTCGGATTACAACATCCAGAAGGAGTCAACCCTCCACCTTGTTCACCGTCTGCACGGCAGTATGCAGATCTTCGTGAAGACTTCGACCGGCAAAACGACCACGTTGGAAGTCGAGTTATCAGACACGATGACAACGTGAGGGCCAAGATCCAAGACAAGGAAGGCATCCCTCCGGACCAACAATGACTCATCTTTGCCGGCAAGCAACTCGAGGATGGCCGCACACTCTCGGATTACAACATTCAGAAGGAGTCAACCCTCCACCTTGTTCACCGTCTGCGTGGCGGTATGCAGATCTTCGTGAAGACTTTGACCAGCAAAACGACCACGTTGGAAGTCGAGTTATCAGACATGATCGACAACGTGAGGGCCAAGATCCAAGACAAGGAAGGCATCCCTCTGGACCAACAACGACTCATCTTTGCCAGCAAGCAGCTCGAGGACAGCCGCACACTCTCAGATTACAATATCCAGAAGGAGTCAACCCTCCACCTTGTTCACCGTCTGCGTGGCAGTATGCAGATCTTCGTGAAGACTTCGACCAGCAAAATGACCACATTGGAAGTCGAGTTATTAGACATGATTGACAACGTGAGGGCCAAGATCCGAGACAAGGAAGGCATCCCTCCGGACCAACAATGACTCATCTTCGCTGGCAAGCAGCTCGAGGACGGCCGCACACTCTCGGATTACAACATCCAGAAGGAGTCAACCCTCCACCTTGTTCACTGTCTGCGCGGCGGTATGCAGATCTTCATGAAGACTTTGACCGGCAAAACGACCACGTTGGAAGTCGAGTTATCAGACACGATGACAACGTGAGGGCCAAGATCCAAGACAAGGAAGGCATCCCTCCAGACCAACAACGACTCATCTTTGCCGGCAAGCAACTCGAGGACGGCCGCACACTCTCGGATTACAACATTCAGAAGGAGTCAACCCTCCACCTTGTTCACCATCTGCGCGGCGGTATGCAGATCTTCGTGAAGACTTTGACCGGCAAAACGACCACGTTGGAAGTCGAGTTATCAGACACGATCGACAACGTGAGGGCCAAGATCCAAGACAAGGAAGGCATCCCTCCGGACCAACAACGACTCATCTTTGCCGGCAAGCAGCTCGAGGATGGCCGCACACTCTCGGATTACAACATCCAGAAGGAGTCAACCCTCCACCTTGTTCACCGTCTGCGCGGCAGTATGCAGATCTTCATGAAGACTTCGACCGGCAAAACGACCATGTTGGAAGTCGAGTTATCAGACATGATCGACAACGTGAGGGCCAAGATCCGAGACAAGGAAGGCATCCCTCCGGACCAACAACGACTCATCTTCGCTGGCAAGCAACTCGAGGATGGCCGCACACTCTTGGACTACAACATCCAGAAGGAGAGCACGCTTCACCTTGTCCTTCATCCCTGTTGCGGTCTTGGAGTTGTTAATAGTGTCGTAGTCATTGTTTCATGTCGTAGTTGAGAATATTATTCTCATTGGAGACCGGGAAAAGGTTGCTGCATACAACACCGTGCCTTCTCCACACTCAGATGTGTCGACCGGCTACTAGCACTTCACGAAGCACCATGGCGTCTTAGGAATAAAAATGCAATTCCATTATTAAGTATATTGTATTAAGGTATAGTATAGTTAGTTAAGGTGCGAGATTTCACACGCATTTGGGTATGGGACTAGTCTTCTGGGTAGAGAAGAGGCTGCGATCCAGAGATGTGACTCTGTTGCCGATGTCAACGTCAGTGAGACAAAATATGTATAGAACAGAAGACATACATTATTCTGGCTGTGTGGAGATAGGGTTTCAAGTTGATCGCTTTGAACAATTGAGGTTGGTACTTCGAAAAACTTGCAGAAAATATTGCACCTATGTTCACTCTTCAAATCACGATGTGTACGTTGGACATTGCCCTTGCTGAAAAGTTTGTGTCCTAGATCACTAAGCTTCAAATGAGAAAAAAGAAATAGTGGGGTTGAGAGGACACATACGGATGGGTGATAATTTGCGGGTCAGTGAGGAGTGTATCCCCCCCTACATGACTTCGTTGGTCAGGTGATCAATCAAAAATAAGGATGCGACTCACCCTGAAAGTCTGAAGTGAATACCAGACAACCTGTTCGCCAGTACTGCACATGCTGGCAGAAAGCCAAAAAGTCAGATCGGCGGCGGTTCTCCTTATCACTAAAGTAACATGGGTGGGAGGAGTTATTGTTGATGTACTTCCTCCAAGGCCCATCATCTGATTGAATGAGCTGCTCGACAAGATAGACCTCCTTTTGCTTAGGTGCTGCACCGGGAACATTTGTCATTGCAAGGCCAGAGGTGACGAATCGGAACTGCGGGATTGTCACAGGACATGTAACACTGTGACTTTGATGATATGAGATGATAAAGTCATAAACGTCTTGAAGAAGTGAGCTTGCCCACTGAATGGAGAGAGCGTCAGCAGCCAACTCCTTCACTTGACTGTCTGGTGTGAGGGGTAGAGTCGAGATAATGGATGATGAAGAATCGGAGCCACTGCTGTGATTGGACAGATAAGGCTGCTTAAGTGCAACCAAAGCGGCATTGTTGTTACCTGAGCCTGGAGTCAACAAAAAGGGACATGACCCAGCGAGATCTATCTGCCCTTCTCGCATTGACTTAAAAGCACCGTACTGAAGATTCTGGGCAGTATTAAAAAAATGAAGCCATTCTTGGGGTGAACCTCATCCATCCAATCCCCGAAGCCGGAGTTGGTGGCACAGTGAGATGAGATAAGCAACTTTAGAGGCTTGGTGGGACACAGCCAGAATAAAATCAGAAATGACACTGTATGAACTAAAATTAAATTAAAGGGTTGAAGGTTGTCACATTGGTGTAAAAGGATACACATGGAGGCCATCAACAACAGTTGCAGGTGGCTCGTGTTGTGCAATGAGCGCTTCTCTGATGCTATGCGTGTTGAGCATCACGTGACTTGTCTGACCAGTCTGAGCGCGTTTCTGATCTCCAAGGGTTTGTGGGCTAGGTGTTTGTTTTTCGCAAGTGTTTGCTGTGGCCGGCATATCCTATAACAACTAAGAATTATAAAAGGAGCATATCTAACTACACTTACATCTGAGGATAATGATTCGGACATCCTTCGCTTCTTGCCATATATGGGACGAGGACGAGGGCGAGGGCGAGTATGGGTACTGATCCAAGACTGGGTGGCATAAGAATTGGCGGATTCCTCAGTGTAAGAGATAAGAAGAGTTCCATTTGATGCCGAGTGGTGCTGCACAGAAAGATGAGAAAAATGGAGGCAACAGTATTAAAGAAAAACGTATGTCAGACCCCAGATCATTATGTGGGTTATTCTGATGTGTACGTGCACTGTCCCGGTGCTCCTGTGCTTCTTTAACACAATCTATATCAAGAACAAGCATGAGATTTATTTCATTAGCTGCCAGCTTTGTTCCATCCGGACTCAGGCAGTACTCAAGAATGGCGTGCTCCTTGTTGTCAAGGTGGATGCCATTTTTACCCTTCATAAGTCGGACTGATTCGACATGTTCGACTCGAAGGGGATAGTTTGCAAACTTCTTCAGCCAGTGTGTCAGAAAAGCGTTGAGGAGGAGTCGTTGAAGGTTCCCGTGATTAATTCGGACTGGAACATCGGCAATTGTCTCACACTGAAATGAGTAGTCAGCACGAGGTTAGGGAAGGATAGTGGGATAACTATACCAAGATGACGGTGGGCTTGACTCGACCAGGCTCCTGTGATGTCAATCTTGCGTTAACAATGATTGTAAGTGCATCTTGTCCACCTGCACGAGTCCGCTGGTGAAGCTGATCACGCAAACTCTCATAGTGTTCGAGTGCAAGTGGAGCTGTGTACTCCTTTGGGAGGGAAACTTCAAGCGGAGGAAGCTTGAATGGCACGCCCTCACCCGCCGGTCCAGGTGCCCAGCCTACCGGGACCAGGCTTTGAACTGATATTGAATGACGGGACCCACGCACAGGGGCAGCCTTCAGTTGCCTTGTGTTTCCATTTCTATTCACTGGCATGACATGGGCTTGATTGCCTAATTAAAGGTGTAAGCGTGTCCAGAAAAGTACGCTGACTTATACCTACCCCTCTGAGAAAAAGTGACATCCTTTTGTATTTGTCCAAAGTTGACGCCTGAGAGAGACCGAGTGGCCCCTATATGATGATGACACATTAGTGTCGTGACTGAAAAAGAGAAACAAGCACTTACGGTTTACAGAAGTGGTGAAGGACTTGGTCCGGTAGTGGTTGAAACAGTCGGGGCAAACCAACATTGCCTTGGTTGTGCCATTGGGCTCTCATGCCATAACCTTCCTCACCGTGGTTTGTGGAACGAGCCTTTGGCAGTGTTTGCGTTCGCATTTGATGGTAGTTGTGCCACACGCTGACAAGTCTGGTGTCTTCTCGATCTCCAGAGTGCCGAACTGGACACATAAGCCCGATGCTGCAGTCGAGGGGGTTGTCACCGAAACTTCAAAAGGTGAGGCTTGCTCCATGAGGGAGATGAAGGAGAAGGGAAAGCCGTGTTGAAGTTGAAAAATGCGCAACACCCCCAAATTGCCGAAGTCAAATATTTAGCACAATTTCACCAGAGCCAAACCAAATCAGTCTAGTGTCGTGCCATGCGTGCTCCACAGAGAACTTGCTCATACAAAAGGACATGTTCAAGAAATACCATCGATTAAATACCTAGTTGCTACTTCTACAGGTAGCTTGATGTCCGCGAATACTAGGCCATCATCCCTGGAGGTATAGAGAGTTGAGAAGAGTGTTGGCGAATAGTCTAAGAGCACTGACCTCCAAGACCTCAAGACTAGGGCATTGAATGCCCGTAGCACTGCGAGCCTCACAGCCGCAGCAGAATTCTACATTGTGTATGGCGTCAGCTCATGGAATGGCATCACGCAGAGGACCCCACATACAGATGGACACACTCAAGGAGGGAGCCGAGGCAGGATGAAGTGGGCGTTGGGGGCTCAAATGGGGATGGCGAGATGGTGTTTGGAAGCGGCGTGCAGCAGGCTCAGGTAAAAAGGCGCCCGCCTAGGTAATTCACAGTGCAGCTGCAAGGCGCTGCTGAAGGAAGTTGAGCCCAATGGGGTCGCAGCCCTTGAAGGCAGTGCTGCACGATCGGGGGATTCACATCAACACTAGAGCATCTGGCACGAAGAGGAGACGAGGTAGAACAAAGACGGACCATTGTACTCGGACATCTCCTCAAATGGGGGCAAGCCGACGATGAACCCATACGTGCCGAGGGCCTAGTAGTCGACCTTCTCGTTGTGCTTGTGGCCCTCAACCATCTCGGGTGGACGAGTTGGGGATGCCGCAGAGGATGGTGTGCTGGTTACTCAGGGCATGCACACTCCAGCCAAAGTCACCGATCTTGAGCTCGCTGTTGATGCCGAGGAGGAGGTTCTCGGGCTTGATGTCCCTGTGGATGATGAGCTCGCTGTTGATGCCGAGGAGGAGGTTCTCGGGCTTGATGTCCCTGTGGATGACGTGCTTCGCGTGGAGGTAGAACAAAGACGGACCATTGTACTCGGACATCTCCTCAAATGGGGGCAAGCCAATGATGAACCCGTATGTGCCGAGGGCCTAGTAGTCGACCTTCTTGTTGTGCTTGTGGCCCTCAACCATCTCGGGTGAACAAGTTGGGGATGCCGCAGAGGATGGTGCGCTGGTTACTCAGGGCATGCACATTCCAGCCAAAGTCGCCGATCTTGAGCTCGCTGTTGATGCCAAGGAGGAGGTTCTCGGGCTTGATGTCCCTGTGGATGACGTGCTTCGCGTGGAGGTAGGAGAGGGCGTTGGCCATCTGGTCGACATAGACAGCACTGCAATGCTGTGAGGAGCCGTTTTTTGTGAGTTGCTTGTAAAGCTCACCTTTGCCGGCAAATTCGAGCATGAGGAAGATGTACTTATCGTCGTGGAAGTACCTGTAGAGGTGGAGAACGTTGGGGTGTCAGAGATTCTGTTGGACCTCGATTTCACGACGGATCTGCTTCTTGACCCGGGCTTGGACAATTTCAGACTTGTGAAGACACTTGAGGGCTAGGATGTAATTGGGCTTGACCTTGGTGCGAACCATGTACACCCGATCGAATTTACCCTTGCCTAGAGGGCGACCAATATCAAAGTCGGTGAGGTGTCATTCTCGTGTGGAGCGTGTTCTGGAAAGAAATGGTCGAGTTGGATGACAATGAAAACAAAAAAACTATGATACCTGGAAATGCTAGAGTCAAGAGCAAGCTCTCGTGCCGCTTCTCCCTGTATGACCTCACCGTGCTTCTACATTGGGATGTCGGAGGTTCTGTTGGGTCTCGATTTAGCGATGGATCTGTTCCTTAACTCGGTCTTGGATGGGGGTACGTGCACATTGGTCGATGGGGAAGCCCAGGTACGTGGATGGGTTGGACTTGAAGTCGGGGCCTACGATGAGCAAGGCGATTAGCGGGAAGAGGGAGGGGTCGGCAGTGTGATTGATGTGGTGATGGGAGATGACGGAATCAGAGATGCAAGTAGGACGGAGGCAGAAGATAAGGACTCACCATAAGAAAGGTGGAAACAGGTTGATCAGAGAAAACGTCTCCTACAGTCGCCATATGTTAGACCACCATTGACGGTGAACACATACCACTTTGCAGCAGCTTTGAGAACCCTCCGCCACGCTTCCTCTCTTGTAGCTTCAGTAGTACCTACAGATTTGGGGATGACAAGCCTCGGAGTCCACGTTGATTCCCTCATTTCCGAGGAAAGCCCACAGCCCCACAGCGGGGGCAACAAGTACATTTGCCCAATGCTAGGTGGCGAGGTGAAGGTCAAAAAGTGAAGCACGTAAATGGACCATGCATGGGGGGGAAGGGAAGGTACAAGAGGTGGGTTAGATGGTAGAATGATCAATTGATCAAAGACTTGGGGACAATGGCAAGGCAACAGGTACGATTTACAAGAAAAGGAGCGCCTGTAGACTCGGGACAGGACTTCCTACAGAAACGACAAATGTAGGCCGGTTTGCCCAAATAATGGAAAAACATTATTTACAACTCGTAGACGTAGAAACTACGAGATATGAGTGTCAGTTTAAAAAACATCTAAACCGATATCGTGCCCCTCTGAGTCACTGTCTTCACCGTAGCCTTCATCCTCTGTTACATCAATAACCAGCGTGCTACTCTCATCATCGGAGTCTTCCACAATCAAAAGCTCATCCTCATCAGTAGGTTTGAGGTCCATTGGTATTTCGTCCAGACAATCCTGAGGCTCGGAAGTAGCGGAAATACTGGAAAGAACCTCCTGCAACGTTCCGGCCTGTGCGATACCTCAGAGAGCATCACGGATGTGTAAGTAAATTTCCCACGCATTGTGGAACTGTGGCTGCGGGGAGCCCATGGCGGTCCAGACAGCATTTGCGTGCACCGCAAATTCGCAGGGGACTAGCTCAAAGACAGGATCGTTGGGAGGGGTGTACTTCTTCTCGATCTCGTCAAGGACTTCTGGGGGTACAGGAATCTAGGCATATATGTAAATGATATAAGACGTGAAACTGGGTGTCATACCTTATAGTCTGCGGCTTTCCATTTGTGTGGCTTCTGCAAAATTATCATGGGGATCCCCTTAGGTAGAACCTTCTTTCGGTCAGAGCGACATTGAGTCCAATTGCACTGGTGAACCCAGGCATCAATCTCCCGCTGAATGAATGGGATGAAGACAAAGTGAAACACAAGACTAATAACTTATTCAGTTAGTTATTTTTGAGATAATGGGGGAAAGATCATATCCGCAGACCATTCAAGGGGGTCTCCGATGTCGTAATATCCACTATTGACCCCTTTGTTGAGCAAAGCTTGAAATCCGACAGCCCAATCTCTTCGGAAAATGGACCAATGAATCTCGGGCTTGATATTTCCATGCTTACGGAACCACCAATGTTGAATTGACCCATCCAGAGAAGGCTCCATCTGATGGCGGAGTGCTGTATGTGCATAAGCAACATTGATGTTTTCGGTCCCTGGATCACTTTGGGTGATCAGGGGAATGCCTAGATAAAAATGGTCAAGTACATTTACCATCAGAAAATAGAGTACATACCACCAATGGACCGGGCTGTGTCAAGGTAAAAGCGTGCAATCAACTTGGGATTTCTAACAGTCCACCAAACCTTGCACCAGTGGATGACACCCGGAAACGGATCAAGGCCAACATGGAAGAAAAGTCCATAACGCTTGAACTTGTCGTGCTGATCAAGAGACCACATTTCATTTGGGCCAATAGCTATAAAGTTCCACCTCTTAAACCGTTTATACCGCCATGCATCAACAGCATCTGGCTCACTCTGTCTGAGATACTCAGCAATAATGGGTCTATACAATCAAAAAGCGTCATTATTCATATCTAGAATGTGAGACACACCTTGACACGTGAATCTTATTTTCCAGCAGTAAGGCTTTCCTAATTGTTTCGGCGCCGCGATTAGGAAAGCGCTTCTTGATGTCATCAACAAAAGCAGCAATGGTTTGAACTGTGTGCTTTTGTCGGCGTGTGCTTTCTAAGCCCCAGTCTTTGCGTCGGCGACGGACTGTGTAAACACTACAATAATGAGGTAGTTATATTTTGTTGACGCCATAATAATATAGCAAGGAACATACCTGATACCATAGCGTGCAGGGTCAAAGTGATCCATTACGGAAGTGGCAATATCCTTGTCACTCATGCCAAGATGAAAGTACAGTTCGAGAATTGGTTGAAGTACATCATTTGGAGCTGTGAAAGATGAGGTTGAGATAGACAATTAACACATGCTACGGGACTGAGAGTGTATGGCAAGGGAGGTGTTGATTTATATGTATCCCAGGGCAAACTTTGTCTGTAGTTGCTGTGGTGTGTCCAACTGATTCTAGAGACATCAAATAGTCACAAGGAAGGTGGGGAAAAAGTCTTGCTGGGACTGACTCGGTAAGCCCGTTGGTGGTGTTTTTGTTCTTGACTGCTCATGCCTTTCCGGTGGCATGACGACACTGTAGCAGCAGACAAGGCTGTAGAGGATTGCGGGGAGGGAAAAGGTGTGGGCGTGAAGGAATGCAAGATAGTGGGCGAGAGTGAGAGCCGAACCACACCAGTCAGCTGCAACCCGAGAGAAACACGTAAAAGCACACATGGCACATGCAGAGCATGAGGATGGTTCCATTGGAAACAGTATTATATAAAAACATGGGATGTAAGATTGCACGCGCCACAGTTAGGCGAATTTCACGCGACATCAAATGCGCTGCCAATGAAAGGGGACAAGGGTACGAGGATATGTTACCGAACTTCGGGAACCGCAACACAACCATTCGGGCCATCGGAACACACAACACCATAAAGGGAGCCATCCCTGTTGCTGTACGTGGTGGTGTGTGGCGTGCAGAGGAAAGGACATGTTGGGCTTCAATGGTGAATACGGGTCATCTTGTATGGAAAGGTGGTCCGGGCTTGGGGGTATAGAAGAGGTAGCGGTGTGGCACCTGAGTGCATGAGTGGGTGGGCAGGGTCGGAAACAGTGGCCATGGACATGGCATGGACCAGCGGAAGACAAAGGCGGTGACATGGATAACGACACTGGGTCTGCAAGAGAAGTTTATTAGTCGGAAGTGCCCATACAGAGACTGAGACACTACTCACCGGCCAACGCACCATGATGAAGTTAACAGAATGGACACGCAAGTGGTCCGTCAGGACCGACACGGACAGAATGAAAGACCCGGCAGTGAGAACGGCAGAATAAATGACCAAAGGCAGGCCTAGTTGATGATACTTAAAGTTAGTAGGACAGGTAAAATGAGATCATGTACTACGCACCCTGATATTCCCCGATAGGGGAAAAGGAACAACCACGGGAGGGGATGGCTACCCTCGGGAAAGGAGAGGATGCCCCTGACATGGGGGGGTGAACTCAAATGGACTGCCCGAATGGACCCTGAGCCGCAGACCCTGATTTGCACGTGGTCTGGTGACGGTAACAGATGTGACCAGTCCAAGTCACCAAATAAAAGTGAAACAAACGTGGGTCCCAGGACGAAGGCCCGGTTTTGGAATTACATAATGTAAAGATGATTCAAGATTTTGTGGAACCAGAAATGTGGCTCCGAATCTTGGCTAGCTGGATCAGAATCTTGGTTAGCTTAGCCGAGTTTCCTATTTTGAAAAATTGGCCTGCTCACTCCTGCTTTCCATACATGTATGGCTCGGACCATAACATGAGGGAAGTTGTTATGGAGTCTTCGGACAAAGAACAGGTAGAGGGGTCACAATGCTCGGACGACAGAATGGTAAGTGCTTGGGCATTTCTAGCATGACCAAGGATCTGACAAACAATTTGTGTTTGATGATTCTCCACTATGTATGACACTACCACATTGGCTATACTCATACCTTAGGACCATATGGACATAGGTCAGACATGTTCCAATGTTCCCCACAGTGTGGCTACATCGTCCTCTGACATGTACTCATCTGATACAGAGGCAATTGACTATTTTGGATCGGACGATGGGATTGAGACCACAAGTGGGTCCTCAGATGATGAACAAGGAGCGGACACATCTCATTCAGTTGAAGACATGATTGTGAGTGTATGTCCATCTCTACAACATCCGCAGTTTTGACATTGGCATAGGATGACAATCTCACTGAGATACTTCAGTCCATCCATAGAAACGCAGACAACATGTCACTAATGGCCCAGGAACTTTGTCGAGCTCTGGGGATTGATATTGACTCACTATCTGACACACTCTACGATCAGGACCTGAGCCCCGCTTGAGGAGACACTAGTATACCTTGTATGGTTTTGGTGATAGTATTGTTACATGAAGCAGAGATGCTCCGCAGGCATCTGATATGCATAGCATGGGTGTAGATCGATCGTCTAAAGTTGCCTATACATCCATTGAGTGTTCTATTGTAAATCATGACACATGTTACAATTTTCAGTTGTGTGACACCCGAAACACAATGGAGGATAGCTGTGAGCAAGGTGGAGAAATCATGAATGTGGTTACAAGAACGGCTAGAACAGCCAAGTGTCAGTGGATGATGCTTGAGTTTCATAGAGAGCATGCACACTAATAGAGATAGATTGTTGAAGCGCATTTAAAGGGCTAGAGGACACCATACATCCACCTCATAAACCACCTCCCTTCCACTCAATTCTTTAACAACATTCACCTCATCCGCCATGTCTCCAAGGTACTTTGAAACAGTTCAAGACTCTGACACAGAAATAATAGAACAAGTGACATATCGTCGGAGGACGAAGAAGGGAATCAAGACTACCTACAAGCAGGTCCGCAGTGATCAGCCTCCTGTGGAGAAGTCTGGACAGGCTTCCAACACACGGAGCAGAACTCAAAGGCAGACAAAGCTCCGCAATGAAAAGCAACTAGAGCCCCACACTGCCAAGGCCACACAGCCAGAGGAAGACGACATTGGATATATGGATACCCATGAGTTTATAGATGAACAAGAAGACAACATCAATGATATCTCCCCAGAGGGGATGCAGACTCTGCCCACAGTATGGTCATGTCTATCCTGTTTCAATGACACTTCTAATGATGCCCAGAGCACCATGAGTCAATGGCTCCAGTATCGGGGCAGATACCTTGACATCCTACTTGAGATGGAGGGTTATCCGCCTTCTCCATCCTGTTCTGTCTGCTCCACCACACGTGCAGATATCAAGTGCTCCGACTGCTTCGGAGCAAATGTGTTTTGCAAGGTCTGCTGCCTCTCTGTACACAAGAGGTCTCCATTCCATCGATTGCTTCTTTGGACTGGAAGTCACTATGCATCAACGTCCTTGTATTCTCTAGGTTATCTGCTATGCCTAGGACATGCTGGTGAACCCTGTCCAAAGACAGTGGAGGTATGCCCATATTAGATATTGGCTCATATACTTATGCTCACATCCATGTCAGGGAGTGAAGGCATCAAGGAAGCGTCGGACCAGAGCTGCAGCTTCATCCTCTCTCCGATCGGTGGAGGAGGAAGATGGTTCTCTAGTGGACACTGCAGACCACATCCGCCAGTTACCCACACCTAGAGCGACACCACAGCCTGATGGTCCTACCACAGCTCCAGCCATCTCTAACACCCTCTTTGACTTCCTGGATACTCCCATAGATTCAAGTCGTAGCCATGTGCACCGCACACGCACAGGGAGGAATGGGAATCCATTGATCACCTCCATTGACTGCTCTGGGGTGTTTGAGATGGAAGTACTCTTTTGTGCTTGCTCCGATGCATACAGCAAGGATGAGCAGCTCTTGAGGGCGGGGCTCTTTCCTTCCACCTTCAAACAAATTGAGAATATATTCACCTTTGCTGTCTTGGACAATTTCTTGACCGATAACTTGGAGTGTAAAACAACAGCTCAGCAGTATTATTCAAAGCTGCAGAGCATGACAAGTGCTATGTTCCCTGATCATGTCCCAGTAAGACAAGCCATTACATCTACATTCCAAGTTGACCTACTGTCGTAGAATCGGTACAAACAATTATTGAGGGCATCCCGTCAATGGAGAGACTTGAAGAATAGGATGCAGACTGGGCTTGGGTATCAGGCGGAGCAAGAGACACCTCAAGATGGATCCATGGCCATCTTCTGCCCCGCATGTCCGCAGCCTGGGATAAATCTTCCTGATGACTGGAAGGTAAAATATCCCCAGTATGTTGATATGATTTATTTCTTCTATCCTTTCCCTAACAAATTCACCTCAAGGGATCATCTCATCAGGACGTTTATCATGGATGGGAACTTCTCCGCTGAGCATATGAGATATCGGACGAGGGAGGATGACATCGCCCTGTCACCTGGAATGGCATTCTTGGCCAATCCAGATCTCTACAAGGCCCACCTCCGAAGTGGAGCTGAGATGGTCCAGGTAAGTGTGAATTCATTCTCTCTTGGATCTAGCTATATCCTGCCATAGCCCAGTACATGTAACACATACAAAGCTATCGAACAAGCAAATTCAAGTAGACCACACTTGGATGTTACAGGCATCGGAGCAACTGCCTGTCACCATGGATTCTTTGTTCCGACATCTGTAGTGGACTTCCAGAAGGGAGAGCGGTAAGCAAGTTGGTTGAGAAGGTCTTATGTAGGAGCTGACCTATTATGTCCGATAGGCAGATAAATATGGACTATAGCATCTGCAAAGCACTCTCCTACAATATGGAGGACATCCCTGTGGCGCTTGTCATGTATGATATTATGTGCCAATATCGTGTTAACTTCAAGGAAAGGGTTGCAAAGAGCCCAGGCCTATCCCTGTCCTAGCTCCATGGAACTCCGCACTGGCATTGGACTGTTTCACATTCATGGACATCAAGATTCCTGTTTGCCCCGCTATTCTCCGAGCTTCATTCCTGGAGCAAAGCAGGTCGATGGAGAAATAATAGAGACACTGTGGGCCCCTCTAAACAATATTTCTAGAAGCCTACATGGAATGACATTGGCACATCGGCAAGAAGTCCTCGATGCCCATATGAACCTATTCCAACTGGAAGAAGATGGTCCGCATTGGTATGTATTGTCCTATCATTTACAATGTGCATCGCTGAAAATACATCCGATGTGATAGTTCCTTCACTTCTCAAGCATTGGAAGTGCTTAGAGGATGGCCTGGCTCTAAGTGCTGAGGCATTCATGGCTCTCACCAAGCGCTTCAAGAAGCAGACCAAAGGATGGCTGAAGGACGATCAGGCTGCTCAGTGGAGCAGGGACCTCAGTCCTGAAGCTATGGACATATATGACACTGCCAAGGAAAAGGGTAGGAAACATGTGGCCCTCTGATATGATCTAAACTTATGAATATGATAAGCTCCATCTTGTGCGATGATCCAGCAGGAGCTTGTTTCGGAGGAGAGTGGTGACAGTTCAGTCCATGGGCAGACCTCATGGATTGCTTGTGGTCTTAAAATTCAGGAAATGCAGTAAGTGCATCTGAATGGTTGTCATCTCCACATCTAATATTTGTAAAGACTGGCCATCAGATATCAGCTCCGAACCTATGGATCACAACATACATCTGAGGAAGCTCAAATCATTGAAAATAAGTGTTCCCATCTTTAGAAGCTTATAGACATGTTTGAGCATCGGGCAGACTCATACCTGCTCCACTACAGATTCACAGAGGATGCTCCTACACTTCCTCTGGGTGATTATTCAGAGTTTGACCATGTGGACAGTGTAGATGGTTCTGGTGCTTCACACACTACTGGTCCATCATCCCCAACTCACCACCATACTCCACGCACCTCTGACGGCTCTGGGATCAATAATGTGAATGCTGAAGACATATCCATCCTCCTCCCATCAACTCTTGGATGGGAATGGTGTGTGCAGCACAGTGTCCAGTCCCTTGCGGAGAAGGAAGCAAGGCTGCAATATGCACAGGCAACTGACTCGATTCACAGCATGCGCCTTGCCCTTGGCTTTAAGTCCGCCCTGTTCCGTGACCAGGTCCGACCTGCTAACACACAGTGGACCAAGACCCGAGTGTTATGTCCTAGCAGGGGCGTTGTGCAAGGGGTGGTTCAAGGGTTCAGAGTGTCTGTGAAGACACACACTAATAGATGAGCAAAGACGTCTATTGTCTGTGATGCTACGACTCTAGCAGTGTCTAATAGATGTTATGCACAATGTGCACAACTGACTTAGTGATAGGACACCTAGTCCGAAGTGTAAGACACTTCTCTACGCCTAATCTTGGTGGCGAACTAAGTCAATCAGGTGTGGCGTTGTTATAGTACAACTGCAAAGACTTTGAAGGAGGGTTTGACTCGATTAGAGTTGAGAAAGGTGGTTCACAAGATGAGAGAAGGACTGTTCACACCAAAGGTACGAAGGCAAGGTTGCTAGATTGCAAACGAAGCCAAGTCTGGCTTCTTACAGTGTAAAGTACAAGTATATATAGTGCTCAAGTCACAAAGACAAACACACAAGGACAGACATATGTAAATGTTGTTATCTGGGGTTTTCTTATCCGAAGCACAAGACAATATGGGGTAAACCACATGAAGAACAAAGGGGACACACCAATGGGGTAACAAAAGATGACAGAACCGAAACAAAGGTAAGTGGCAACATACATGTGAAAGGACTGAAGTGTCCGGATCATAACACCGAGCTTGGGATGCCATCCACAGTGTCGACACAACTGTTCATCAACATGCCCAAAATTATAGCATGGCAAGAGATTCATTCCTAAAGATTAGAGATGCATATGAGGGCAGACCAGAGCTATCAGAGCTCCAGTTGGAGGACCTCCGTGTCAACACAGGTTGGACAACGTAACACTCAGCTTCCTTGGATCTGGAGCTTTGGTACAATTGTTGATCAAGATGGAACATGGATGGATGAATGTGAGTGCCAAAAACAGTGTTACATTTAACTCACTCATAGAGTGGACAGTTAACAGGGTTCATTGGCTTCGTGCCAAGGCTCAGTTCCAGAGATGGATGGAGGAGCAGGCAAGCCTTCACAATGAAGCTGAATGGGTTCCTGCATATTTTCATGCTAAGGCGGAGCAGTGGAAGGTACTCATGAGTAAAGTGGCACAGAGGTCACAGCATGGCCATGAGGCATATGCATCACAGCAGATGTATTTGTGGGAGGAGCTTTCTAGAAGCTCGGAGAAGGCCCTTTCTCCTATCACATCTGCTCCACTGCAAGAGTTTAGGGGTACATCACTGTATCTGTCTTAGGTTTATTATGTTCCCCCTTCTGTGCAATTACCATTACTGATACTGGCTTGACACAATACTCTAGTCGCTTCCACCCTTTCACATAATGCAGAAGCTTTGGTCTACCTTCCATTCTCAGTTAGTCTTTCATTCTCTTCACAACAACGGTCCTCCATCTCCATATCTGCTCCACATGTCATCTACTATTTATTGCCCTATGATATAGACAATGCTTCAGACGATAGTAATGATATGATGCATTATTTGTGAATAAGTGGTTAGGTTATTGTGTGGAAATGGACAGCTGCTGACCCTAGTGGAGTTATGCACCAGTTGGACCATAGCTTGCAAGTTGGTGGATCAAGGTGGACGAGTGAATCTTAGCTCACTAGAATGTGGAGATATACCATGACTTGACATGCATAATGTATGTGGTTATATGATTCAAAGTAGTAGATATCTATGTTTCAGAGTGTGTATATGTACCCTGGTCCGACCAGCATTATGAAAGTGGTCAGATTATGCAAGGGATGGAATAGCCAAGTAATATTTGTACCAGTGTGCGGACATGCACATTGGTCCGACCAGTAGTGTGACAGCAGTCGGATCAAGGTGGGGGAATGGACATCTACTAACCAGAGTGCAGAGACGTACCCTTGTCCAACCAGTACTGTGTAAGTGGTCGGACCACGTTCAAGGAGTTTACATGTGTTTCCCAAAGTGTGGATATGTATTTTATGGAAAGTAGTGTGCAAATTGTTTTATTAGAGTGGAGGAGTGGAAACATACTTACCAGAGTGGTTGGAGAAGTGTGGGGGTGTCCAGAGATAATTTCTTGTCCAACTCACACACTCTATGCTCCGATATGCTTTGGTCCACCAGCTGACATCGGCTGACCCATGAAATATGGAAGATTCTCCAACGTCGGCCAATGTTGGCTGCCCATGAGTTATGGGAGATTCTGCCCGTCGGCTGGCCCATCAATTATGTAAGCCATTGCTGATCATTATGTGTATGTCGAACATTGGACATCAAACAAAACATATCCTCAGCCTATCATCCGCAGACTGATGGACAATCGGAATGCACTAACCAGTGGCTTGAACAATATCTTCGCCATTGGAGCAATGTCCAGCAAGACAACTGGGTTGATCTTCTCCCCATCGCTCAGTTTGCACATAACAGTTGGCCAAACACGACAACAAAACGATCTCCTTTCAAGCTGTTAATGGGCTGGACACCAAGAGCAACAGGAAAGGAAGAAATAACAAACGCGCCAGCAGTAGACAAGAGAATTGAAGACATGAAGGAGGCAAGAAGGAAAGCGCAAGAATGTATCAATCATGTGCAAGTACTTATGGCGGAAAGAGGCAAGCACCACTTCACCCCATATCAAGAAGGAGACATGGTTTGGCTAGAAGGCATAAACTTACGCACTCACTACCCCACTTCCAAACTAGCGCCCAAAAGATACGGCTCTTTCCCTATCAAGAAGGTCTTATTGCAAGTATCATACGAACTAGACCTGCCAAGCCGATGGAAGATACACCTGGTGATCCATGCTAACCTCCTAACACCCTATAAGGAGATGGTGTTACACGGGCCAAATTTTACCCAACCATTACCAGAACTTATCGATGGAGAAGAAGAATATGAAGTGGAGCAAGTTCTAGACTCACGCCAACAAGGCCGAGGATGTAAACTCCATTTCCTTATCAAGTGGAAAGGATTTCCCATGAGTGACAGTACATGGGAACCTTGGGAAAACTTGACCCACTCTCAATCCGCAATAACGGACTTCTATCGCCTACACCCTAACGCCGAAGGAGTGCCCAAGAGGACATAAAAGACAAAGACTCCTAGGCTAAAACGCATCCTCATCACTCCCCACTTTGAACCAGTATCACCATCATCACTATGTCTTTCACCTCTGGCATTGTTCAAGACGAATATGAGTCTGTAGGCGAACATCGTGCCTATCAGAACATAGTTGTCCCTACAGCACCAGTCCCCATTCACACTCCTCCCCCTCTCATGATCGGATCCCCTGATATGCGTCATACTCAACTGCTGGAGTCTGAAGTGTCAACTCCCACATTCCAACCATTCCCTTACACCCCAGCTACACCTCCCCCTGTATCCCCTACGTTGGTCGACAACGATACTGCCATAGCTATGGCAGTACAAGAAGAAGAAAGGGGTCCATATCCACCCCTGGAACCAGACAACAGCTTGGACGAAGTTATCGACTATCACCGTGAACCAACACCAGACAATGACGACATTGACCCTGGACTCCCTTTCTTCCCCAATCACCCTCATTCCTCTCACTACTACCCTCTGATGATCCCACGCTCCGACAACGACCCAACCCGCGTGGTCACACCCTACATCTTTTATCACAATAATAATCAACAAGTGGTAGGATGTATGGGACGCAACCAACCACCTTATGCTGAACCCGTTCACCTCCACCCTGCCAATCCCCCTATTCGAATTCCTATTCCCATTTCTGACTCATGATTAGCCCAATTTCAACGTGAACACCCTCGAGCATACATCATTGATGAGGTGGTATAAGACCTCGGCTGTTACAATTTCTTGCCTTGCAACGCACTGCTAAGGGGACTTCTTACCATTTTCCCTGAAGTTGACGCCACGCGTCCCTCTATCCATGGATTCCTATCTTTGCGACTCTTTCCCCTGCGTCATATGACTTGTCTCGATTCCCACATGCCTCGTACATCATGGACAGCTTTATCTTTGTTATCTTTGTTATCGTTTCCCTCGACGTCACCCTACACCCAGACCCCTCACATGTCTGCCTTCATGGACAGCCTCACTTCTTTATCCTTGACTTCCTTTCACACCTGACGTCCCTTGTGGTCCTCTTCTTGACTGATAGGCATTGCGCCTTTACTATACATTGATTGTTGCTTTCTATGATACGTTCTGCGATGACCCATGACTGCATACTATACGCCATGTATTGGCTGCCACTTGGTCCTCTGACCACTGCGCATCACTGATAGTTGACTCATGACCCTGTCTTATCTCTGACGCCATACGATACCTGTCGCGCTCATGTGTTCCTCATAGCGCCATCTGTTTACCTACTATGTTGCCCTGTTGTTGTCTCTTTGGGGCTTGTACAAGTATATAGGTCGCAGTCGGACTGGCTTGTACAGCAGTTCTGACTTCCTGTGTAATACCACATCAGTACTCGCGAGACATCATCTTCGACTTGCCATTGTGCTTAAGTCTTTTGCTCACCTTCGTGCCTGAGCATCGAATTCTCTGACTAAGGCCGATAAGCTCCACGAGCTAGCTCGGCTCTTATTCATCACCGAACTGAGTCTTAACCGACTCGCTCTACCAGAACGATTGACAGACGACTAAGAAGTACACGTCATACTTAAACACCCCTGTGGTGGCATTACATTAAGTCAGAACTCTCCCATCGTGGCTTCATCCAGCCGAAGCAGGACCAAGTTTAGCCCTGAATACGTTGAACTCCTCCATACCGACAAACTCTCAGACAAAGTTAAAGGATCGGCAGTCTGGAGAGAAAGTCAGGAGTATTCGGGATATTACGTCTTCAACCCAAAAGAAAACGCTTACAAGCCGATCCATTATTTGGAAGACAAACGACTTTGGGCCTTCATTGAATACTCTAAAACTGAAGGACAGTGGTACACGTTCAAACCTGTACCCAACGAACTAGGAGTAGGACCATTCGCACCGAAAGGGGCCGGACTTGACATAGAACAGCCAGACTCCCCTAGTGTTCAAGTACCCGTTATCAACCAACCAGCATCATCGTTCCCCAGTACAACAATGTCACAAAGTCAAGCAAGCACGACCCTCACGGCAACTGGAGGAGGTGCTCCCGCCTCAGGGGGAGGAATCCCTATTTCCGGGAGCAGTGCGCCATCTGAAGGAGGAGTCCCCGCTTCGGGAGGAGGACCGCTACCTGGAGGAGGAGCCCCGGGCGGTGGCGGTGGCAGTGGTCCTCCGGGCGGTGGTGGTGGTGGTGGCAGTGGCGGTGGCGCTGCGGCCCCTGCACCAATAGCACCTGCGCTGGGAGGCCATGGACGACTGGGAGGAAATCCACCCCCACAGTTCGATGGCAATAGGGAACAAAGTAAAGCGTTCCTTAGAGCTTTCACTTTGTATAGAGGAATGAACCCCAATGTGGACCAGCTATCCATCCCTTACCAACGAGCCATGACATTTTTATCCTATATCAGAGGACCGTTGGTGGACGACTGGGTCAACGAACAAGTGCAATGGCTGAAAGGACAGGTCAACGGTGGAGTGCTCCACAATGAAAATAATCTGTGGGACACTATCCATACTCGCTTTATTCAGGCCTACACCGACACCGCGGAGCAAACCAAAGCGCGCAAAGCACTCCCAAACCTCACAATGAAAGGGGAAGACATCGACTCGTACATAGCACAATTCCAAAACCTTGCTGGGAAAGCAGGGTATAACCTCAACGACCCCATTACGCTCAACATGTTTCAAGACGGACTACCAAATGCGTTAGTCATTAACGCCGTTCGTTTTCAACATCCTATTAATTGGGAACAGTGGAAAGACGCTGCAAGGCTGCAACAGGCCAAGTACCTTGTCCTCAAGGAGCGACTTGGGAAAGGAGGAAAGTCGTGAAAGAAGGGAACCCACTTGCGAGAACAATGGGTACAGGCCCTCGGAAAAACACGAGACCCCAACGCCATGGACGTGGGACGAGCTCGAGCCAATGTCACGATCACGGACGCTGACAAGCTCCAGCTTCAAAAGGATGGCAAATGTTTTAGATGCCGTGAGAAGGGGCACATCGCGCGTAACTGTCCACAAAAGGGCGCGCGCGCGGCTCTATCCACAACCCCCTCAGCGACTTCCACGGCTCCAAGTGTATCAACTCCCGCCATCTCTTCTGTCACCATACAATCTAATCGCATACTTTCGGTTGAAGAACAGGTGGATGCTCAGATCGCAGCGATGAAGGCGCAGAGCCAGGAAGTGTGCGATCTGATGGTAGAAAAGCTCTTCGGAAGAGAGGATTTTCCCGACGCTTGAACCCGGCAGCCTGGGCTAGAGCACTCAATCTTAACGTGTACCATAGCAGATATCGATCAATGAGAATCCCAGTTTTGTTCAAATCTGCACACGCGACGGCCGAACGACAAGTCCTGATAGACTCAGGAGCAACAGACAATTTCATTTGTTCGACATTACTCAAACGACTTCAAATTTCGACACGCACTACCGCCACTTCTATTCGAATATGGAATGTGGACGGAACTCATAATCAAGACGGCGCTATCACACAATACGCTGATCTGATAGTACGAACCGGAAAGGAAGAAAAGACGCTTCATTTTCTAGTAACGAATCTCGGAAGAGACGAAGTAATATTGGGATATCCATGGTTCACGGCGTTCGAACCCAAAATTAGATGGGGGGATGCCACACTTGACGAAGAGTGGCAGCTGGTAGTCATCACTAGCCTGCACTTGTCAGATGAAGCCACGCCCATGGAAGCCTCCATTCAGGCGTTGGAGACGTATGAACTTGACAAGGAGGCATGGGAACAGCTGATGGACGAGGAGCAGGAGCCCCATATTACATGGATACGAAAAACCACGACGGCATCAGAGTTAGCGCAACAGGAAGCCGTGAAAAAACACCAGCGCACATTCGAAGACATGGTACCTGAAGAATACTGGCAATATGCCAAAGTATTCTCAGAAGAAGCCTCTAACCACTTCCCTCCTGCACGACCATGGGACCACGCTATCGACTTACTCCCAAATGCCCCAGTCACACTAGACTGCAAGGTCTATCCATTAACCCAAGATGAAGGAACGGCGCTTACCGCGTTCCTTTCAGAACAGATGGAAAAGGGGTACATTCGAACGTCGAAATCGCCCTATGCATCTTCCTTTTTCTTCATAAAAAAGAAAGATGGGAAGCTAAGACCAGTTCAAGACTACTGACACCTCAACGATATCACTGTACAGAACCAATACCCCCTCCCTCTAATCCCAGAACTTATTGATCGAATACAAGGAGCGCATTTATACTCGAAACTGGATATTCGATGGGGATATAACAATGTTCGAATTAAAGAAGGTGATGAATGGAAGGCGGTGTTCAAAACCAATCAAGGACTCTTCGAGCCCCTAGTAATGTACTTTGGACTCACAAATTCGCCATCAACGTTTCAAGCGATGATGGACGATCTCTTTAGGGATCTTATCCTAACAGGTGAAGTGATCGTCTACATGGATGATATCCTAATCGCTACAGTCGACGACCTACAGCACCACCGAGCAATAGTACATGAAGTGCTATGAATCTGCGAAGAGCAAGATCTCTATGTTAAACCGGAGAAGTGTGTATTTGAAGTACGCCAAGTAGAATATCTCGGACTTATAATAGGACACGGGACCATTCAGATGGACCCAGTCAAGGTCCGAGGAATTCAAGAATGGCAATCACCGAAGAACCTCAAAGAGGTGCGAGCCTTCTTGGGGTTCTGCAACTTCTATCAAAGATTTATCCAAGGATTCTCTGCTAAGGCACGGCCACTCCATGATCTAACAAAAAAGGAAGTCGTGTGGCAATGGGGACAAAAGCAACAAGACGCATTTGACGATATCAAACAAAGCATTGGTAATGAACCGGTGCTTCTATTCCCTGATTTGAAGAAGCCATTCGAACTAGAAGTGGACGCGTCCAATGTGGCAATAGGAGCGGTACTAAACCAAATAGGTCCCGATAACAAACTACATCTGATTGCGTTCCACTTGGAGTCGCTAAACCAAGCGGAACGCAACTATGACATCTATGATCGCGAACTCCTGGCCATAGTGAAAGCATTATGGGCTTGGAGGACGTATCTAGTAGGGTCTCCTCACAAAATCATCATTCACACCGATCACGCCAATCTCCAATATTGGAAAGAGCCCAGAAAGATTAGTCGACGAGTGGCACGCGAATTTCTGGAACTATCAGACTATAACTTTATTTTGAAGCATATTCCAGGAAGCCGCAATGGTCGTGCAGATGCCCTATCCCGAAGAGCAGATCATGGGATGGGGGAAGAAGACAACAACAATATTATTGTTCTTCCCACAGAACGATTCGCATGTGCAACACAAATATCCATGCACGATATGGATATCTGGACTCAAATTTCGCAAAACCTTGACAAGAAAAATGTCTTACAATGGGTCGAGCTGTATAACTTGAAAAAGTTAAACGGCCTGTGGTGGAAAGGAGATGCCCTTGTCGTTGTCGGGGACAACGATCTTAAGAGGGGGGTAATTACCTTTTTCCACGACACTCCAAGCATGGGACACCCTGGAATCGCCAATACCTATGAACTTCTACGACGAGACTACTGGTGGCCCAATATGCAAAAGGACGTAGAAGAATATGTCAAGGGATGCACGACGTGCCAAGCCAACAAAATAAACCCTCATCGACAAAAACCGCATCTATTCCCTATAACAACAGACCCAGACGCGGAACCCTTTGAAGTCGTCTCTATGGACTTCATCACAAAACTACCCCCATCTAAAGGATACGACTCCATCCTTACCATCACTGACCATGATTGCTCGAAGGCAGCAATCTTTATACCTTGCAATGAGTCGATATCTGCGGAAGAAGTGGCGCAACTATACCTCCACCACGTATACCCTCACTATGGTATCCCGCGAAAGCTCATTACGGACCGAGACCCCCGGTTCACGTCAGCCTTTATGAAAGGACTGTGCGTGACTCTAGGTATCCATCAAAATATTTCGTCGGCCTACCATCCTCAGATGGATGGGCAATCGGAACGAACTAACCAATGGCTCGAGCAGTATCTTCGACATTGGAGCAATATACAACAAGACAATTGGGCAGAAGCGCTACCAGTGGCGCAATTCGCTCATAACTCTTGGCCCAACGCAACTACGAAACACTCCCCGTTTTCCCTTATCATGGGATGGGAACCACGAACGACGTGGACTCCAAAACCCACGATATCTCCATCAGCAGACCAACGACTAGAAGAGATGGTCATTAGACGACAGCACGCGCAAGATTGTATCAAACATGTGCAACAGTTGATGGCAAGCCGGGGGAAGACCCGCTTTATCCCCTATCAAGAAGGTGCTCAAGTATGGCTAGAAGGGACGAACCTTCGAACCTTTTATCCCACCACAAAATTAGCACCCAAACAATACGGTCCCTTTCGAATCAGAAAGGTCTTATCAGATGTCTCTTATGAGCTGGAACTACCAAAGACCTGGAAGATCCATCCCGTGTTTCATGCGAACCTTCTTACACCATATAAGGAGACGGAGCTACATGGGGAAAACTTTGCGCGACCCCCACCTGACCTTATCGAAGGAGAAGAGGAGTTTGAAGTAGAGCGCATCCTACAATCAAGGTTGTATGGCCAAGGGCGCAAACTTCAATTCCTAATCCAGTGGAAAGGCTTTCCCATGAGTGACAGCTCGTGGGAACCCCTGGAAAACGTACGACACTCAGCTGACCTTATTGCCGACTTCTATCGGCAACATCCTACCGCCAAAGGGGCTGGACGAAAGATATAAAAGAACCCCTTACCGACGACACATTAGAGCCTCACCATCCATCTTGTTGACCCCCATCATCTCCACTATTCCCCATCGCCGACCCTCTTGTCCTTCATTACCCGCTACCATGATCCCTCCCTGCTACTACACGTACGAACGACCCACAGTCCAGAAAAAGCTCTTTGAGAGCGCCACAGACGTTGTCTGTAGCTTGGAGTACTCGCCGCCAACCTCATCCACTTCTACCCCACTATCTGCCATGTCCCTCCTTGATCAACTCGAACTTGAATCCGCCATCCTTGCCCTCTTCATTACCACTGCCGTCGACACCCTTACCACTGCCAGCGATCACCGCAAGCATCGCCATTTGGATCCCCAAGCGGTCGTCCCTACTAAAGCCCCCTCTATCTGTAACACCCCATCTGATAACGACGATCCGTGGGCATCGCCGCCTCGGATCGAAGATCGGACGAAACCATATCGAAAGATATGGGGCTATGGTGCTAATGATGAGTACGTTTTTACCTGGATCACTTGGGATGGACGTTGGTTGTGTGAAGAACCCACTGAGGAGGAGGAGAAGTACCTGCGCGCCACCTGGAAGAAGTCCGGTTGTTACGAACTTCGACTCCTATCGCGTTTTCCTATTTCTTGACTATTCCTTTCTGTTGCTTCCATTTCATCGATCGGCTTGTGACTCGTTTATGATAAGGATCCATTCTGATTCAGGTCTCGGCTCTTATCTTGTGCCTACCCCATGATCGTACCATTGTAGGTTTTACGACTTTTAGAATCCGCTGACAACGTCAGAGTCCCGCGTGACTCCGCGGAAACTACTAGTACTTTTGATATGACTCATAGCACGATAAGCTCACTAGGACCCGTATCCTAGGATTGCGCCATGTGTTTGGTATAACCAAACACCGTGTACTTGTATATAAGTCGCCCACTACCTAGCTTGTACGGTAGTTCTGACTTCTTGTGTAATACCACACTCAGTACTCGCGAACCTATCTTCAACTTGCCGTTGTGCTTAAGTCCCTTGCTCGCCTTTGTGCCTGAGCTCCGACTTCCCTGACTAAGGTCGATAAGCTCCAGAAGCTAGTTCGACTCTTGTACATCCCTGAACTGAGTCCTGAACCGACTCGCTCTACCAGAACCCCTGACAGTTGACTTGAAAGTACACGTCATACTTAACACCCCTGTGGTGGCGTTACATTAAGTCAGAACTCTTCCATCGTGGCTTCATCCAGCCGAAGCAGAACCAAGTTCAGCCCCGAATATATCGAACTACTTCACAACAACGAACTCTCAGACAAAGTCAAAGGAACAGCGGTCTGGAGAGAAAGTCAGGAGTATTCGGGATACTATATCTTCAAACCAAAGGAGAACACTTACAAACCAATTCACTATCTGGAAGATAAACGGCTTTGGGCCTTTATCGAGTATTCCAAGACTGAAGGACAGTGGTACACATACAAACCCGTACCCAACGACCTAGGAGTAGGACCGTTTGCATCAAAAGGGTCAGGACTTGACATAGACCAGCCAGATTCCCCAAGTATTCCAGTACCCGTTATCAATCTACCAGCGTCATCATTCCCTAGTACAACAATGTCACAAAGCCAAGCAAGTACAACCCTCACAGCAACAGGAGGAGGTGTGCCATCTGGAGGGGGAGTCCCCACCTCCAGAGGAGGTGCGCCATCTGGAGGGGGAGTCCCCGCTTCGAAAGGAGGTCCACCACCTGGAGGAGGAGTCCCAGGTGGTGGCGGTGGCAGTGGCGGTGGCGGTGGCAGCGGCGGTGGCGCAGCGGCCCCTGCACCAGCAGCACCCGTGCCAGGAGGAAATAGATGATTGGGGGGAAACCCACCTCCGCAGTTTGATGGCAGTAGGGAGCAAAGCAAATCGTTCCTTAGAGCCTTCACACTGTACAGAGGAATGAACCCCAACGTAGACCAGCTAGCCATTCCTTATCAAAGGGCCATGACGTTCCTCTCTTACATTAGAGGACCGTTGGTAGACGATTGGGTCGATGAACAAGCGCAATGGCTGGAAGGACAGATTAACAATGGGGTGCTCCACAATGAAAATAACTTGTGGGACACAATCCATACGCGCTTCGTCCAAGCCTACACTGACACTGCGGAGCAAACTAAAGCACACAAAGCACTCCCAAGCCTTACGATGAAGGGAGAAGACATCGATTCGTACATCACGCAGTTCCAGAATCTTGCGGGAAAGGCAGGATACAACCTCGACGACCCCATCACACTTGACATGTTCCAAGATGGATTATCAAATGCGTTAGTCATCAATGCTGTACGATTTCAACACCCCATTAATTGGGAACAGTGGAAAGACGCCGCAAGGCTACAACAAGCTGAGTACCTTGTCCTCAAAGAGCGACTTGGGAAAGGAGGAAAGCCGCGAAAAAGGGGGACCCACTCACGAGAACAGTGGGTACAAGCCCTCAGTAAAACACGAGACCCTAATGCCATGGACGTTGGACGAGCCCGAGCCAATGTCACGATCACGGACGCTGACAAGCTCCAGCTTCAAAAGGATGGCAAATGTTTTAGGTGCTGTGAGAAGGGGCATATTGCGCGTAACTGTCCACAAAAGGGCACGCGCGCGGCTCTATCCACAACCACCCCATCGACTTCCCCGACTACAAGTGTACCAACTCCCGCCATCTCTTCTGTCACCATACAGTCTAATCGCGTACTTTCGGTTGAAGAACAGGCGGATGCTCAGATCGCAGTGATGAAGGCACAGAGCCAGGAAGTGCGCGATCTGATGGTAGAAAAGTTATTCGGCAGAGAGGATTTTCCTGACGCTTGAACCCGGCGGCCTGGGCTAGAGCACTCAATCTAAACGTGTACCATAGCAGATATCAATCAATGCGAATCCCCGTTTTGTTTAAATCTGCACACGCAACGGCCAAACGACAAGTCCTGATAGACTCAGGAGCGACAGACAATTTTATTTGTTCAGCATTACTCAAGCGACTCCAAATCTCGACACGGACCACCGCTAATTCTATCCGAATATGGAATGTAGACGGAACACATAATCAAGACGGTGCCATCACACAATACACCGACCTTATAGTACGGACTGGAAAAGAGGAAAAGACGCTCCATTTCCTAGTAACGAACCTAGGAAGAGACGAAGTTATCCTGGGATATCCATGGTTCACGGCGTTTGAACCTAAGATCAGATGGGGGGATGCCACGCTTGACGAAGAGTGGCAACCAGTCGTCATCACTAGCCTGCACTTGTCAGACGAAGCCACGCCCATGGAAGCCTCCATTCGGGCGTTGGAGACGTATGAACTTGACGAGGAGGCATGGGAACAGTTGATGGACGAGGAACAAGAGCCCCATATTACGTGGTTACGAAAAACCACTACGGCATCAGAATTAGCGCAACGAGAAGCGATGAAAAAGCCCCAACGAACATTCGAAGACATGTTACCTGAAGAATACCGACGACATGCCAAAGTATTCTCGGAGGAAGCTTCCAATCGCTTCCCCCCTACACGACCGTGGGACCATGCTATCGATTTGTTGCCAAACGCCCCAGCCACACTAGACTGCAAAGTCTATCCATTAACACAAGACGAAGGAGTAGCGCTTACAGCATTCCTTTCTGAACAGTTGGAGAAAGGATATATTCGGACGTCAAAGTCACCCTACGCCTCCTCTTTCTTCTTCATAAAAAAGAAAGATGGAAAGTTGCGACCAGTCCAAGACTATCGACGCCTCAATGATATCACTGTACGAAACCAATACCCCCTTCCTTTGATCCCGGAACTCATTGATCGAATACGGGGAGCGCGCTTATATTCAAAACTGGATATTCGCTGGGGGTACAACAACGTCCGTATCAAAGAAGGCGATGAATGGAAGGCGGCGTTTAAAACCAACCAAGGACTTTTCGAGCCCTTGGTAATGTACTTCGGACTCACCAATTCGCCATCAACATTCCAAGCGATGATGGATGACCTCTTCCAAACTTTGGTTCTAACGGGAGAGGTAATCGTCTACATGGACGACATTCTAATTGCGACCGCCGACGACTTGCCACATCACCGGGCCGTACTGCATGAGGTATTGAGGATCTGTGAGGAGCAGGACCTCTATGTCAAACCCGAGAAGTGTGTATTTGAGGTGCACCAAGTGGAGTACCTGGGACTTATAATCGGACATGGAACCATTCAGATGGATCCGATCAAAGTCCGAGGTATTCAAGAATGGCAACCGCCGAAGAACCTCAAAGAAGTACGAGCCTTTCTGGGCTTTTGTAACTTCTATCGAAGATTCATCCAAGGATTCTCCGCAAAGGCGCGGCCACTTCATGATCTAACAAAAAAGGAAATGGGGTGGCAATTGGGACAAAAGCAGCAAGATGCATTTGACGCCATCAAGCAATGTATTGGAGATGAACCGGTACTTCTTTTTCCCGACTTGAAGAAGCCGTTTGAACTAGAAGTGGACGCATCAAATGTCGCAATAGGGGCTGTACTGAATCAAATGGGCCCAGACAAAAAACTACATCCAGTAGTGTTTCACTCCGAATCACTAAGCCAAGCAGAGCGCAATTATGACATCTACGACCGAGAACTGCTAGCAATAGTGAAAGCATTACGGGCTTGGAGAACGTACTTGGCAGGATCCCCTCACAAAATCATCATTCACACTGACCACGCCAACCTCCAATACTGGAAAGAGCCGAGGAAGATCAGTAGACGAGTCGCACACGAATTTCTGGAGTTATCAGAATATGATTTTATTTTAAAGCATATCCCAGGATGCCGCAATGGTCGCGTGGACGCCTTATCCCAAAGGCCCAACCATGGAACAGGGGAAGGAGACAACAACGACATAATTGTCCTTCCCACAGAACGGTTCGCTCACGCAGTAGAGGTGTCTATGCACGACATGGACATTTGGACTCAAATCTCACAAAACCATGAGAAAGATGTTTTGCGATGGGTAGAGCTGTACAACTTGAAGAAATTGAATGGCTTATGGTGGAAAGGAGAGGCCCTTGTCATTGTCGGGGACAACGATCTTAAGCGGGGGGTAATCACCTTTTTCCACGACACTCCTAGCATGGGACACCCTGGAATCACCAATACCTATGAACTTTTATGACGAGACTACTGGTGGCCCAACATGAGGAAAGACGTAGAGGAGTATGTCAAAGGATGCGCGACGTGTCAAGCCAACAAAATAAATTCCCATCAACAAAAGCCGTGGTTATTTCCCATAACCACAGACCCAGATGCGGAACCATTCGAAGTCATTTCTATGGACTTTATCATGAAGCTACCTCCATCCAAGGGTTACGACTCCATCCTTACCATTACCGACCACGATTGCTTGAAGGCAGCAATCTTCATACCATGCAATGAGTCAATATCGGCCGAAGGAGTAGCGCAATTATACCTCCAACATGTTTACCCTCATTATGGTATCCCGCGCAAACTCATCACGGACCGAGATCCCCGGTTTACGTCGGCTTTTATAAAAGAGCTGTGCGCGACATTGGGGATCCGCCAAAACATTTCATCTGCCTATCACCCTCAAACGGATGGCCAGTCGGAACGGACAAACCAATGGCTTGAACAATATCTTCGCCATTGGAGTAACGTACAACAAGATAACTGGGCAGAAGCATTGCCAGTGGCACAATTTGCTCATAACTCGTGGCTGAACGCGACTACAAAGCACTCTCCATTTTCCCTCATCATGGGCTGGGAACCGCGAACGATGTGGACCCCAAAACCCACGACATCCCCATCCGTAGACCAACGACTAGAAGAAATGGTCATCAGACGGCAACACGCGCAGGACTGTATCAAACATGTGCAACAACTGATGGTAGGCCGAGGGAAGACCCGTTTTATCCCCTATCAAGAAGGAGCTCAGGTGTGGTTGGAAGGAACGAACCTTTGGACCTTTTACCCCACCGCAAAATTAGCACCTAAACGGTATGGTCCCTTCCAAATCAAGAAGGTCTTATCGGATGTATCATATGAGTTGGAGTTACCGAAGACCTGGAAGATCCATCCCGTGTTTCACGCTAACCTTCTAACGCCATATAAGGAGACGGAGCTACATGGGGAAAACTTCACGCGACCACCGCCTAATTTGATCGAAGGAGAAGAAGAGTTTGAAGTAGAGCGCATCCTACAATCAAGGTTGTATGGCCGAGGGCGCAAACTTCAATTCCTAGTCCAGTGGAAAGGTTTTCCCATGAGTGACAGTTCGTGGGAACCCCTGGAAAATGTGTGACACTCAGCTGACCTTATCGCCGACTTTTACCAGCAACATCCTACCGCCGAAGGGGCTGGACGAAAGATATAAGAACCATTGGCCGACAACACACATTATGGCCTCACCCTCTATCATGTCCACCCCCATCATCTCCACCATTCCTCACCGCCGCCCATCCGAGATTATCCTCGAAAACCTCACTGTCCCCTCTCAAGAGAAAGGGCTGCCTACGCTCTCACGTACACCAGCTACCCCGTACTCTATCATCGACGACAAATCCCCTATCCCTTTGCTAAAACTGGCCACTGAGGCACTCGGAGCTGTATCACCGTCACAATCACCACCCCCACTCGAACCTACCCCTGTAATCCCATCTTGAGCTATTCCCCAGGAGCCGTTCCCTGCGGGACTAGATCACACATTCACACCTCCAGTCACTGTTATTAAAGCAACCCCCGACCCTATGAGAGCTTTGCTAGACGACAAGGAAGAAGAAGCAGACCCCGATTACCCCGGCATACCCTTTTTTCCGAACGACCTCATGCAACTGACCTTCTTTCCTCTTATGATTGGAGAAGAAGGACGGAAGGAGGTTGCCAAGTACATCTATTACCGGAAGCATTATCAAGAGTGTGTTGGTACTATGGGAAAAGGACAGCCCAGCTACGTTATACAGGTTTTCTTACGAACCGTCTATTCTGACCAACTACCACAAACGGTGACAGAGAACCAAATCGACCTCTTCCACCCTCATGATCCCCGAAGCCTTATCCTTGATGAAGTTCTTAACGAACTTCATGACCTAAGACTACATGCCGATGTCTTGCGATTACGGGAGTGCTTGACATGAAGGGACGCCATTAACACACGTTGCACTGACCTGAGAAGGTTGGAGGCGGAGGCGACCTGTGACCAGTTTCATCTGGACATGGAGTTCGCAAGCGTACAAAAGCGGCTTCAGTATGCACGAGCGATCCCCCTTATTTCGGACAAGTACGCCGAAATCACAGCAAAACCCATCTGACCCCAACACGCTGCTGACTCAATGCCCCTTCCACCAAGAGTTGGAGGGCCATGTGAGATGCCGCAATTACAGGGGGAAAGCAAGGGCAAGAAGCGGGCCAAGAAGTGCTTTATGTGCAAGTCCGCTGACCACTTGATCGCAGAGTGTCCCAATTGAAGGGTGATGTACGCATGTGCCTACTGTGGCAGTGACAGCCATGGCATCCAATCATGCCTTATCCGACGAGTATCAGCCATGGCACCCCGTCATGAAGAACCTTCCCACCAACCCCGTTGGTGTGGGAAGTGTCTTCGCTTCGATGCCCAGCATGACGAAATCGATTGTCCCATGTACGAACTATGTCGAAAGTGTGGAGAACGAGGCCACCACTTATTCCTATGCCGACACATGTGCCCTGTTCCCCGCAGTCCTACCCCCACTAACGAAGTTGACGCTGACGTTTATGATTACGTCGGCAGCGACTAGTCAAAGTTGTGGCAACTTTGATTCTAATGGGGGGGTAATGTTACGAACTTCGACTCCTATCACATTTTCCTATTTCTTGACTATTCCTTTCCGTTGCTTCCATTCCATCGATCGGCTTGTGACTCGTTTACGATAAGGATCCGTTCTGATTCAGGTCTCGGCTCTTATCTCGCACCTACCCCATGATCGTACCATTGGTAGGTTTTACGACTTTTAGAATCCGCTGACAACGTCAGAGTCCCGCGTGACTCCACGGAAACTACTAGTACTTTCGATATGACTCATAGCACGATAAGCTCACTAGGACCCGTATCCTAGGATTGCGCCATGTGTTTGGTATAACCAAACACCATGTACTTGTATATAAGTCGCCCACTACCTAGCTTGCACGGTAGTTCTGACTTCTTGTGTAATACCACACTCAGTACTCGCGAACCTATCTTCGACTTGCCGTTGTGCTTAAGTCCCTTGCTCGCCTTTGTGCCTGAGCTCCGACTTCCCTGACTAAGGTCGATAAGCTCCAGAAGCTAGTTCGACTCTTGTACATCCCTGAACTGAGTCCTGAACCGACTCGCTCTACCAGAACCCCTGACAGTTGACTTGAAAGTACACGTTGTACTTAACGCCCCTGTGGTGGCGTTACACCGGTCCCCCTGTCCCAGTCGATCACGTCGACTGATGGTCTGCCATGCTAGGGGCTAGCATGGGTCAGATGGGGGGGTAATGTTACGATTTCTTGCCTTGCAACGCACTGCTAAGGGGACTTCTTACCATTTTCCCTGAAGTTGACGCCACGTGTCCCTCTATCCATGGATTCCTATCTTTGCGACTCTTTCCCCTGCGTCATATGACTTGTCTCGATTCCCACATGCCTCGTACGTCATGGACAGCTTTATCTTTGTTATCTTTGTTATCGTTTCCCTCGACGTCACCCTACACCCAGACCCCTCACATGTCTGCCTTCATGGACAGCCTCACTTCTTTATCCTTGACTTCCTTTCACACCTGACGTCCCTTGTGATCCTCTTCTTGACTGATAGGCATTGCGCCTTTACTATACATTGATTGTTGCTTTCTATGATACGTTCTGCGATGACCCATGACTGCATACTATACGCCATGTATTGGCTGCCACTTGGTCCTCTGACCACTGCGCATCACTGATAGTTGACTCATGACCCTGTCTTATCTCTGACGCCATATGATACCTGTCGCGCTCATGTGTTCCTCATAGCGCCATCTGTTTACCTACTATGTTGCCCTGTTGTTGTCTCTTTGGGGCTTGTACAAGTATATAGGTCGCAGTCGGACTGGCTTGTACAGCAGTTCTGACTTCCTGTGTAATACCACATCAGTACTTGCGAGACATCATCTTCGACTTGCCATTGTGCTTAAGTCTTTTGCTCACCTTCGTGCCTGAGCATCGAATTCTCTGACTAAGGCCGATAAGCTCCACGAGCTAGCTCGGCTCTTATTCATCACCGAACTGAGTCTTAACCGACTCGCTCTACCAGAACGATTGACAGACGACTAAGAAGTACACGTCGTACTTAAACGCCCCTGTGGTGGCGTTACATTGGCGACCCATGCATCAAAGCTGAGGTGTTGCGCCTTCGTGACGCATTGCACAAGCAGACCACACTGCAGAAACAAAGGGAGGACGTCAAAAAGCAACTTACACAGTTGCAATGTGCTCAATTCAACACCGATTTGGAGATAAACGGGATTAGGAAGAGGATGGAAAAGGCAGACTTGGTACACACCATCGCTGACAGATATGCTGTCATGTACCTGCAGTGAACCCGCGTGGATGTCCCACAACTAGCCATTCGAATGAATGGCCCCATCAAATACCCCCGACTCCATGACAACCCCAACCGCATGCGCTACACGTGTTGGCATTGTGGACAACCCAGGCACAAGAAACCCAACTGCCCTCAACGACGCAAGAAGCACTGTTGGTGGTGCGACAGCAACCAGCACTGGAGTGCCGAATGTATCTTCAGGTGGATGAACGTTGTGAACCTACTCAATAAACCAGATCCCACAACACACCCTCGCTACTGTGGCAAATGTTTCAACAACTATGCCACCCACAAAGAGTACAATTGTCCCAAGGCTATTGCATGCTGACACTGCACTGAAAGGGGTCCGCATGGTTTTCTCAAAACTCACAACTGCCCAAAAGACCAACAACCCACTCCCCCTGATGGCGATAACTGGGATCTTGGTAGCAAGTATGGAGGCTCTG
>WTXK01000429.1:0-37586 GCA_025769895.1 Lactarius psammicola | reverse complement strand
AACCAGGTGACCAGAAGGATCCCCAATGTTGAGGGAAAGGGTGAAAATTGTGGGCATGAAGCCCAGGAGGTAGGAGGAGGGTGAGAAGCCCTCCATGTTGTTGCCAAAGGTTGACAAAAGAAGGTGATAACATGGGGATGAAGGCCCATGTATGATGAGGGAAGGGAGTGGGGACAACGGTGAAAAAGTCCGATTGAAGCCAGTGATGGCAGGGGGTTAGTGGGGAGCATCAGTCGATGATGTCCCCAAAGAGTGGAAGTTGTAGGCAACGGTGAGGAGGCCTAATAGTTAAGAGAGAATGGAAGAGGGCCCACATCACCAGTAACAGCGATGACCCCAAGGGCCCCCAGCAGACCTGGCCAGAGCACCAGAGCTCAAGGGAGATGGTGGTGGTAAGAGGTCAAGAAGGGATGTCATTGTGAAGGCTTGCCTATTCCTTTATCCATCTCTGAAACTGAGCCTTGGCATAAAGCCAATGAACCCTATTAACTGTCCACTCTATGAGTGAGTTAAATGTAACCCTGTTTTTGACACTCACATTCATCCATCCATGTTCCATCTTGATCAACAGTTGTACCAAAGCTCCAGATCCAAGGAAGCTGAGTGTTACATTGTCTGACCTGCATTGCTGTTACATCATGGTAGGGACATTTACCCAGTGTGGGTAAAGGTCAACACTAGTCCACTGACAATACACAAGTGGTCTGGATTGGTTGTTTGAGTACTAAGTCCAAAGAGGACTTAGGTAGTTCCTAATGACAAGTGATCACCTCTCAAGTCAGATGATGAGAGAAGACCTGATAGGACAATACATACCAATGCAGACCATCTTCATCTAGTTAAAATGATTCATATGGGCATTAAGGACTTCTTGCTGATGGGCCAATGTCATTCCACATAGTATTTCAGAAATATTGTTTAGTGGTGCCCACAGTGTCTCTATTATTTCTCCATTGACCTGCTTTGCTTCAGGAATGAAGCTTAAAGAATAGTGGGGCAAACAGGAGTCTTGATGTTCATGAACGTGAAACAGTTCAATGCCAGTGTGGAGTTCCATGGAGCTGGATAGAGATAGGCCTGGGCTTTTTGCAACCCTTTCCTTAAAGTTAACACAATATTGGCACATAATATCATACATGACAAGTGCCATAGGGATGTCCTCCATATTGTAGGAGAGTGCTTTGCAAATGCTATAGTCTATATTTATCTGCCTATCAGATGTAATAGGTGAGCTTTTATATAAGAATTCTTAATGTACTTGCTTACTGCTCTCCCTTCTGGAAGTTCACTACAGATGTTGAAACAAAGAATCCATGGTAACAGGCAGTTGCTCTAATGCCTGTAACATTCAAGTGTGGTCTACTTGAATTTGCTTGTTCAATAGCCTTGTATGTGTTACAGTACTGGGCTATGGCAGGATATAGCTAGATCCAAGAGAGAATGAATATACACTTACCTGGACCATCTCAGCTCCACTTCAGAGGTGGGCCTTGTAGAGATCTGGATTGGCCAAGAATGCCATTCCAGGTGACAGGGCAATGTTGTCCTCCCTTGTCTGATAGCTCATATGCTCTGTGAAGAAGTTCCCATCCATGATAAACATCCAGATGAGATGATCCCTTAAGATGAATTTGTTAGGGAAAGGATAGAAATAAGAGTCTGTTTGGCCACAATTTTGGATTGAAATTTGAGAATTGTGAATTTGACTGGCAGTCAGACCAGCTATATAATCATTGCAATCATCTTCCTGCCCAACTGCGACATGCCCCTTGTTACGCCCTAGCAGGGGCGTGGTGCAAAGAGTGGTTCAAGGGTTCAGAGTGTCTGTGAAGACACACACTAATAGATGAGCAAAGACGTCTATTGTCTGTGATGCTACGACTCTAGTAGTGTCTAATAGATGTTGTGCACAATGTGCACAACTGACTTAGTGACAGGACACCTAGTCCGAAGTGTAAGACACTTCTCTACGCCTAATCTTGGTGGCGAACTAAGTCAATCAGGTGTGGCATTGTTATAGTACAACTGCAAAGACTTCGAAGGAGGGTTTGACTCAATTAGAAGAGTCAAGAGAGGTGGTTCACAAGATGAGAGAAGAACTGTTCACATCAAAGGTACGAAGGCAAGGTTGCTAGATTGCAAACGAAGCCAAGTCTGGCTTCCTACAGTGTAAAGTACAAGTATATATAGTGCTCAAGTCACAAAGACGAACACACAAGGACAGACATAGGTAAATGTTGTTATCTAAGGTTTTCTTATCCGAAGCACAAGACAATATGGAGTAAACCACATATAGAACAAAGGGGACACACCAATGGGGCAAGAAGATAACAGAACTGAAACAGAGGTAAGTAAAAAACATACATGTGAAAGGACTGAAGCGTCCAGATCATAACACCCCTGCCATTGAGTACAGTGATACAGCAGCACATACAGCAATGGCATCAGAGTGCTGCTGCTGTTGTTCATCTTGTTCAAACTGCCATAGCTCTCTATACCATGCCTGAATACTGGTCACAACTGTATCATACCTCAAAGCTCACTGGTGAAGAATGGGTCTGGGGGCTTATCTGGGGTCATCCAAACTGTATATATACAGAGCTTGGTGTACATTTATATGTTTTTGTTGCACTTGTCATTGAGCTACAAAGTATGGGATATGGGGACTCAAGAAATGGTGTTGCAATTGAAGAGCAGCTTGCCATCTTTCTCTACATGTGTATTACAGGTCTCAGTGTCAGACCACTGGTGAGCATTTTCAGTGATCAAATGAGACCATTGCAAGGTAAAGTTTAATGTGTTCAGATTGGACTCTCTCATCCATAGAAGTGTCTTAGATACTTCCGAAGGATGTGCATGGCATTTTCATCTCAGGAATTCTACACAAAATATGTCAAGCTGCCATCCACATTGGACCCCCCTCCTCAGTATCTTCAACACAGCCAGAAGCTCTAGCCATTCTTTGAGAAGTGCCTTGGAGCCATTGATGGATCACATATTGCTGCCTCTCCATCTGCCAAGGATTGAGCCAATGCATGCGATTGTAAAGGATCACTTTCTCAGAATATCCTTGCTATCTGTTCATTCTCTATGCAATTCTTGTATTTGTTGACTGGATGGGAGGGCTCTGTCAATGACTCCTTCCTCTACTCTGATGCTTGGATCAATGATCTCCACGTTCCACCTGGATACTTTTATATTGGTGATGCAGGATTCCCTCTATGTGACTGTGTCATTATTCCATATCATGGTGTCCATTACCATCTGCAGGAATGGGGTCAAGCTCACCAACAGTGATAGTTTCTGAGTTGATCTGTTATCCAGCATTTTATCTGACATGTTCCTGGAATCCTCAGGCCACAAAACAAAGAGGAGCTCTTCAATCTACATCATGCACAAGCACAGAATGTTGTTGAGTGTATCTTTGGTGTTATCAATGTTACATTGCCACAACAACGTTGCCTGACTTAGGCGTGGTGGGAGGCGATGACTATGACTGAGCTCGGTCCAATGCACGAAGTGTCAAGACTTAACATGAGGACGATGGCACATGACTCTTCCTAGTATACAGTGCTGAAGGTGTCTTCGCTCTCGATGTCTTCAATATGGAGTACGACTCCAAAGACAAAGGCTAGGACAAGTAGTAGGGATGAGAAATAAAGAAAGGGAAAGGAAGTTGGCACTCCTAGGTCACAAACAATAGTGGTGGTATTGAGAAGACCAGGATGGGGATCCTTGGTCTGAACAATGAGCCTTATATACAGTTGATGAGGGCTTTAAAGCTCCTCCCGAATCGTAAGGTAACCAATAGCATAACTAGCTCAAACCCTAGTACAGCTATCCTAGGGTTGAGTCATCATCTATCTTACATGTGATAAAGCACTCCACTGCTGACTGATACGAGTAGTCCATGACTAATTACTGCTGACCATTGTAGTCATAACCGATGTGTCAGTGTCTTGGTCAGTCTGTGACATCACCCCCTTTTCAGGTGGGACGTCCACATTCCACGTGATCCTATACTTCCTCTGGATCCATCATCAAACCCCTCTGCTCCTCAATCCGTTCAAGTCCATCTGCCATCTCCAATCTGCGAATACAGCCCAACTTGGCTGTGTTAACCTGTCCAAAGGCCCACTCCAACTCCACAATATGTGCCTCCACCCTCTTTTGCTCGTCCACCAAGTGTTATTTATTGCTGAAGCATCCACTATAGTTTGTTTATGTGTCTGTACATCGCTCCTTTTGGTATTTCCTTATTTAGGTAGCTTAGTCAGGTTGATATATCCTGCAGAGGATGGAAAAATAGCCCTTAGTCTTATATCCTCCTCTGCAGGTGAGTAGTATCCTTTTCCTTTAATCAATACAGTCTTATATCCTCCTCTGCAGTCCCCTTGTGTCCTCTGTGACTCAAGGGCCCATTATAGGTCGCATTTTAACAGGTTATGGGCCCTGCCCTGCGCCTTTATTGATTCCAGCTGTCCTCCTTGCTGTCTACATTGCTCTGCTCTGTCCTAGCTCCTCACACACTTATTCCTATCATTTCATTCACTTCCATCCCTTTCCACTCTTCCCACTCGCTCAAAACGCTCAAATCTCTCCCATTCGCTCAATTACACCGCCTCCATCATGTCCGCTTCAAGAGACACTTCCATCGCCTCTATTGCTCCTCTCACAAGCGAAAACTATCGCCTCTGGGCTGATGATATCAAGTCCTGGCTACAGCTTAATGGCCTTTGGCGACTAGTTTCTGGCTCAGAGAAGAAGCCTACTGGCAAACCCGAAGTTCTGGACTCTAAGGGCAATGTACTCACCGCTGCAACGCCCCCAGATGAGGACAAACTTGAGAGATGGGAGGTCAAGGCTGAGAGAGCTGCTGGAGCCCTCAAAACAGCGATGTCTCATGAGCTCAGGGTGCTTATTAGGGACTGTGAAGACGACCCCATTGCTATCTGGGACACCCTCAAGGCCAACTTTGTGCAACAGCGAACTGCCCCTCGCTTCAATGCCTATCACACTCTCCTTTCCACCCAGAAAGACGATTCTGAGTCCCTGGAATCGCTTATTAACAAGGTGGATGAGCAGATTAGGGTCATCAAGTCGCTTTCACCCCCTTCCTTCACCCTAGACAACCTCTATGATGAGCTAGCTGTTATGGCAATCATCAAAGTGCTTCCACAGTCCTTTGATGAAGTTGTGCGCACAATTTCGGTCCTGGACAAGTTTGACAAGCAATCTGTCATCCAATCGCTCAGGAACATGGATCAGACTCGCTCTAACCTCTCTGGAACGTCATCAGCGTTTTCAGCCGCTTCTGGACCCTCAAAATCGCGTTCTAAGGCGTCGACAACCCCCCATTCCTCTTCCTCCACTCACAACTCACAAGACAATGCCTCTAGTCGCCCCAAATGCGAGTTCTGCTCTCGCCTTGGCCACAATGAGGCCAAGTGCTTCCTAAAGGAACGCCTAATGCGCCAACTTCACCCCCCTTCATCCTCCACAGCCTCACCAGCCTCCACATCGTCTAATGCATCCCCAGCTGCCCCACAGTCCGCTTCAGTTGCATCAGCAAGTGCCTTCTTTTCTGCTCCCCAGTCCGAAGCTCACACTTGCTGGAATGCAGACACTGGCGCCTCAGCTCATATGACATTCAATCGTCATTGGATGCGACATTTGAGGCCTCATAGAGTCGAAATTAGGCTGGCTGATGGTTCTGTGGTGTATTCTGAAGGGGTGGGCTCAGTGCGATTCAATCCTGTGATTAATGGGAAGGAGATGGCGCCTCTAGAGTTCTCCAATGTCCTTTATGTTCCTGCTCTTTGCAGTAATCTATTCTCTGTGCTATATCTCACTGTTAATCGCCATTTCATCGTCTCCATTGAGAAGGACACTATGCACTTCATCAAGGACAACAGGATTGCCTTCCAAGCGAAGACTGGGGCTGCCAATGCTGCATATCTTGTGGGGGACACCATCCCTGTCGAAGAATTTGCCTCCCTTTCATCTGCTACCACTCTCCCACTAGACTGGGACCTCTGGCATCGTCGCCTTTGCCATCATCACCTTGCAGGCATCAAGAAGCTGCATTCAGGTAACCTGGTGACGGGTTTCAAGCTTGATTCACAAGCTGGCCCTGATCTGGTATGTGAAGCCTGCAAAGCTGGCAAGATGCATGCAGATCCCTTTCCAATTTCGTCCTCCAGAGCCTCAAAACTGCTCCAACTCGTCCACAGCGATGTCCATGGCCCTGTGAAGGTGCCTACACATCAAGGGTATCGCTACTGGGTGACTTTCATCGATGACTTCTCTTGCTTCAAGGCAGTCTATCTCCTTAAGCGAAAGTCAGAGACCTTTGCTGCTTTCAAGCAGTTCAAGGCTTGGGCAGAGAATGTCACTGGGGCAAAACTGGGGACTCTGAGGGATGACAAGGGTGGGGAATACATGTCAAGGGAGTTTGAAGCATTCTGCATTGACCATGGCATCCAGAGGCAGCACACTGTCAGGAATCGACCTCAGCAGAATGGAGTTGCAGAGAGAGCGAACAGAACGATGGAGGAAGGTGTTGTGTCGATGCTGCATGAGTCTGGAATGCCTACAGCTTTCTGGGGAGAAGCACTGGCCGCTTTTATTCACACTAACAACAAGGTGGCCACTTCAGCTCTCCCTGAGGTGACACCTTATCAGGTTCTCTATGGGACTAAGCCAGATCTCTCTATGCTTCGAGTTTGGGGCTGTACTGCTTATGTGCTGATACAGAGGGACAAGCGACCACTTGGGAGCCTTGGATCGCACATGGAGAAGTGTGTATTCATTGGATACCCTCAGGGATACAAGGGCTGGAAGTTCTACAACCCAGTCTCAAAGAAGGTCATTATTTCAGAAAGAGCTGACTTTGATGAACACTTTTCATGCTTCAGAAGCATTCAGTTCCCCTCCTACCTCCCCCTCACCTCAATTCACTCCTTGAGTCGCCTACAACCTCCCTTACACTCCCAGACATCTCAGACGACGTTCTGGACGCTCCAATTGACTCACAGAAGCCACTTCATGGGGGAGATGGGTCTACTTCTTCTGATTTGCCTTCTGTTCGTCCCATTTCGCCTCCAAGTCCTCCATTCCATTCCCAAACACTTCCTTCCACTTACCATTCACTTCCACCTGCCACTCCTTCGCCTGCACCTCCTCCGGTTCGCATTAACCTTCCTCCTCTTGCTCCCTCTCGTCCTCAACGCCTCAGACGTTCTAGAGATGAGTGGCTGTCAGAACAGTGGGCTGTTCCAGATCGTTACAAACAGCCCAGGGAGCCAACACCAGCAATTGCCTCTTCAGATGAAGATGAGGACTCTGATGACCCTATTGATCTCATCCAGGCTGGTGCTGCTTCTACTTCTGAACCCACATCATACAGGCAGTCCCAGCAATGCTCTGATGCTGATTTGTGGCACAAAGCTTGTGAGGATGAGATGGAGGCTCATAGAGTCAATGGGACTTGGGAAGTCGTGAAATTGCCTCCTGGGAAGCTGTTATTTATTGGTGAAGCATCCACTATAGTGTGTTTATGTGTCTGTACATCGCTCCTTTTGGTATTTCCTTATTTAGGTAGCTTAGTCAGCTTGATATATCCTGCAGAGGTCGGAAAAATAGCCCTTAGTCTTATATCCTCCTCTGCAGGTGAGTAGTATTCTTTTTGTTAAAATGCGACCTATAAAGGGCCCTTGAGTCACAGAGGACACAAGGAGACTGCAGAGGAGGATATAAGACTGTATTGATTAAAGTAAAAGAGTATAACTCACCTGCAGAGGAGGATATAAGACTAAGGGCTATTTTTCCGTCCTCTGCAGGATATATCAACCTGACTAAGCTACCTAAATAAGGAAATACCAAAAGGAGCGATGTACAGACACATAAACACACTACAGTAAACGCTTAAGCAACAAATAACACTTTTACCTTGATCAATACAGTCTTATATCCTCCTCTGCAGTCCCCTTGTGTCCTGTGTGACTCAAGGGCCCTTTATAGGTCGCATTTTAACAGAAGCGTGCCATTGGCTCCAGATGGTTCATGAAGGTGAAGCGCAATGCAGATGGCTCCCTGGATCGCTACAAGTCCAGATTAGTTGCCAAAGGCTATTCACAGCGTCCTGGCTTCGATTTCAAGGAGACATTTGCTCCCACAGTCCGCTACTCCACCATTCGCATTGTACTTGCTCTGGCAGCTCTGGAGGACCTTGAACTTCGCTCCATTGACACCTCTCATGCCTACCTCAATGGCACTCTGGAAGAAGAGATCTACATGCAGCAGCCTGAGGGATTTGAAGTGGGTGGACCAGATCATGTCTGTAAGCTAAAGAAGTCGCTCTATGGCTTGAAGCAAGCAGGCAGGGTCTGGAACAAGACCCTTCACTCTGTGCTCTGTTCTATGGGCTTTGAACGCGTCCAATCCGACCATGGGCTCTACATCTTCCTCAGGGATGATGTTAGGATCTTAATGCCTGTTTTTGTCGATGATATCACGCTTGCCTGCAAAGATGGAGCCAGGATCGACTCAATCGTTCAAGAACTCTCTCAGCACTTCAAATTGCGAGATCTAGGACCTACAACTCAGCTTTCAGGCCTAGAAATCCACAGAGATCGTCCCAATCGCTCCCTTTCCATTTCCCAGAGCCAGTACATCTCCAATCTCCTTCATGAGCATGGCTTGAGTGATTCAAAGCCTGTTTCCACTCCTCTTAACCCAGGAACTTGTCTTTCCACCTCCATGTGTCCTCAGAACGAAGCAGAAGCCTCAGAAATGCGCCAATATCCCTACATCTCAGTTGTAGGTTGTCTGATGTACTTGGCAGTCACCACAAGGCCAGACATCGCTTATGCTGCCGGAGTCCTTGCCAGATTTAACTCCAATCCTGGCCTGGCTCACTGGCAAGCTGCAAAGCATGTGCTTCGCTATTTGAAGGGTACAATGGATCACAAGCTTGTCTACAAGCCTTCCACTTTGCCTGATCCCTTCATCACATATTCTGATGCTGATCATGGTGGAAATCCGGACAATGGCAAGTCCACAGGTGGAAATGTGGTCAAGATTGGTTCTGGAGCGGTTTCATGGAGTTCCAAGTTGCAGTCCTTGGTTGCCTTGTCCACAACTGAAGCAGAGCACATCTCTGCTGTTGAAGCGGGCAAGGAGATCCTCTGGATGCGTCAATTCATGGGGGAGCTTGGCTATCCAATCAATGGGCCTTCACTCCTCAAAATGGACAATCAATCGGCCATTGCAGTCAGCAAGAACCCAGAGCATCACAGCAAGATGAAGCACCTCTCACTTCGTCTATTTTGGCTTAGGGATGCTGTACAAGATGGTCTTATCAGTCCCAGATTTGTAGCAACTGAGGAGATGGCTGCTGACATCTTCACCAAGGCACTTGACCGCTTCAAGGTGCAGAAATGTGCTAGTATGCTTGGTTTGTTCAGTTAGTGTTCTGGAGACATGCACAGACATAGGGGAGTGTTATTTATTGCTGAAGCATCCACTATAGTTTGTTTATGTGTCTGTACATCGCTCCTTTTGGTATTTCGATATTTAGGTAGCTTAGTCAGGTTGATATATCCTGCAGAGGACGGAAAAATGTCCCTTAGTCTTATATCCTCCTCTGCAGGTGAGTAGTATCCTTTTCCTTTAATCAATACAGTCTTATATCCTCCTCTGCAGTCCCCTTGTGTCCTCTGTGACTCAAGGGCCCATTATAGGTCGCATTTTAACACCAAGGTCCTATAACAATGGACCTCGGCCTTGAGTGTGTTGTTGTGCAGGTCTCGAATGCACCAGTCTACTATCCACTTGTCTTTGTGTTGCGATTCAAGGTGGGTTAATTGATAGTAGGAGTAGACGGGTCACTGGTGCATTGAGTATGTGGGGGCGGCGTAGAGAGGCTGTGGGTAGACAAGATCCGACTCATCTATTACCCCAAGGACGATAGGGTTTGGCCACATGATGGTTTGTACATATTTGGCCTGGGGCGTGACACCATTGACGGTGATTGGGAATGCAATCTAGTGGGCGCCTTTGTTCTCCCAGAACCCTGGCGGTGGCTCCGTTTTGGTGTGGAGGTCTCCCATTGCCAAGTGCATGACTACTCAGGCCCACATGGACATCTTCCCGGTAGATGTTACTACCAGTGGTGGTCACTGCATGGGGCATGTCATCATTTATAGTGCCGTAGGAGATCTGGGGGTGCTCAGCTGGCTAGTATTGGTCCTCTTCTTCATAAACTCCACCAGCCTGGCTGCCTTCTGCTGCTGTCGTTGTTCCACTGTGTGTGCGAACTGTTCGGTTCGCCAACTGCAGGCCATTCTCTTCCACTCCCCATCTGCAGTCTTGCGCCACTTTTTGAGGCACTTGCAGGAGTCAGCCGGCTCCACTGTTTTCAGTTTGTCTCTTCCATGGCTTGGTCAGTGGAGTGATTGTCACATCCACTTCCTGTATGTTGTACGTCCCCTCCGTCTGGCACAGTGAGCACCAACTGTTAAAGTGGAGGAGTGGACATTGGGCTTGTTGCTGGATTGGGGAATCAATGTAATACTTCTGCGACTTCTTGATGGGTGAGTGGAGCTCCCCCGTTGGCTTCGGTGTCGATGGCGGCACGCTGTATGCCCTGCACGGCCTCGAGGGACAAAAGTCCTTCGTCCAATTTGGCTCTGAAGACATGCATCGGGGTGCCACAGTAGTAAGAGGGCATTGCATATAATGGAGCGGTGGTTATGTTGGTAGTGGTAGTGGTAAGAGGGGGATGAGACGACTTAGCAATGTTAACTTGGCTTATATGCGTTTCTGCTGTGGGGTTTGATGCCTTAAACTCCTTTATCGCCTTATCAGCGAATACGTCATTTTTGTCGACCCATTGATTGTCGGAGTCTGGATATCCCTTTCACTTGACAAGGTACTGAAGCTTGCGTCTTCTGCCGAATCACTGAGAGTCTAGAATCTTCTCGACCTCGTATTCTTCTTCATTATCTACCAGTTCTGGTGGTGGGCACTGATAGTTCAGACCATGCGTTTCAGTTTCTCGATAAGGTGTGAGAAGATTGATGTGAAACACTGGGTGAATGCTCCACTGTGTGGGAAGTTCCAATCGATAATTGACTGCAGACATCACCTGGACGATCCTAAAAGGTCCATGGCGTTTGGGCGCAAGCTTGGCAGTTGGTTGATTTGTGTGTAAGTGGCGTCCTTCTAGCCACATGAGGTCCCCTATTTTGTATCTGGGCGTATCTTTGTGTTTAATCCACAATCTTTGCGCCCATTCCATCAGTGCCTTAGCGTCTTCTCGGGCTTCTTTAAACTGATCAACTCGAAGTGACACCTGTGGGATAGGCGACAGCCTATCGATCCAATCAGCGCGCGGGTTATATCCCATAAGGAGATTGAAAGGGGACTTCCGCATTATTTCGTGGGGCCACTGATTGTGCATGAATTCTGCCATTGGAAGATAAGAGCACCAGTTATCTTGACGCTTGTTAGTCCAGAATCTTAGATACTGTTCTAGCCACTGATTGGTGCGTTCTGATTGTCTGTCAGTTCTTGGATGATACACCGTGGAGATGTTTTGACTAATGCCAAGAATTTTGCACAGTTTGCATGTGAACTTTGATGCAAAACGGGGATCTCGGTCACTAATAATCTTCGTTGGTAGTCCAAATCTGGTGAACACCTGCTTGGCATAGAGTCCAGCCATTTCTTCTGCCGTTATCTCTTCATTGCATGGGATAAATACTGCCGCTTTCGTACAATCGTGGTCGGTGACCATGAGAATGGAGTCATATCCCTGCGATAGGGGTAACTTAGTAATGAAGTCCAGAGCAATGGTAGCGAATGGCATAGCTTCCAGTGTTGGGAATATAGGCGATAGCGGTGCCCTCATTGGTCGGTTGTTTATCTTGTGGCATTGGCATTTGGCGCATCCTCTTATGTACTCCATTGCGTCCTTGCATATATTAGGCCACCAGTAACTTCATGTGACGAGTTGTGTTGTCCTGGCAATTCCTAGGTGTCCGTATACTGGTGAGTCATGATGTGCTTTAATAATCGTTCGTCGGTCATGAAGTCCTCCAGTAACGACGCGTCGACTGTCTTTATACCACGTGTCTTCTACTTTCTTGAGATGATGAGCATTGACCCATGGTTTCAATACCTCTTCGCTTTGCTGGTATATTGGGTCTGTCCTCTCCATTTCTTCTGGTGTAATGATCTGGACTAAGGCTGGCGCGGCTTCTGTGATACTTGCTTGGATAAACAGGCGGAGTACTGTGACATCTTCGTTGTCATGTTCTCCTTGATTGTAGTCTGGTCGTCATGACAGCACATCTGCACAACCATTCGCGGTTCCTTTAATGTGGTGAATTTCAATGTCGTACTCCATAAGTTCCTGTACTTCCCTGGCTACTCTCTGACTGATCTTTTGTGGTGATTGCCAGTACTGCAGATTCATGTGATTGGAGAAGACCTTGACCTTGTGGGGTGAGCCAGCTAGTAGTGGCCTCCAGTGTCGTAGTGTTCTGACAATTGCCAATAGTTCCAGGTCATAGATGTCGTAGTTGCGCTCTGCCGCATTTAATGTTGCTGAAAAGTAGCCAATAGGGTGTTGTTTGCCATCTTTCTTGCGTTGTAATAGTACTCCTCCAATGGCATAGCCGGATGCGTCGACTTCCAATTCAAATTGGTCTTTAAGGATTGGGTGTGCCAATACTGGTTCGCTCATGATGAGGTTCTTGAGCGTGTTAAATGCTTTGTCCTCTGCTTCCGTCCATTGCCATTCCACATCTTTTCTTGTAAGTTTATGGAGGGCTTGTGCGTGTGAAGAAAATCCTTTGATGAAAGCGCGGTAAAAGTTGCAGAATCTGAGGAATGAGCATACTTGTTTGACAGTGGTAGGCGTTGGCCAGTCGCAGATGCCTGAAATTTTGGCGGGGTCCATGCGCGTTACCCCCTTTTCAAGGATTACCCCCAGGTAATCCATCCGCGGCTGGTGGAAGAGACATTTTTCCAATTTGAAGTATAAGTCGTGTTCTTTCGCCACTGCAAGTATGTCTTTAACGGCTGCAATGTGTCCTTGTAAGCCTGTCCTTGTAGTGATGCCAATGTCGTCCATGTAAACCCATATTGCCATACCCAACTGATCGTGTTTGGCAATGACATCTCTGTAGATGTGATTCATCATCGCCTGGAACGTTGCTGGAGAGTTGGTTAAACTGTCGAAAAGTCCGTAGCGCGTCTTGAACGCCGCCTTTCCCTCATCACCCTCTTTGATGCGTACATTGTTATACCCCCATCTAATGTCAAGTTTGGTATAGATAGAAGCATTGCTGAGATCAAGAATGAGGTCGTCGATAAGGGGAAGAGGGTATTGGTTGTGTATGGTCATGTTGTTTATTCGTCGGTAGTCCTGTACTGGTTGAAGTTTGCTGTCTTTCTTTTTGATAAAGAAGAAAGGTGATGCGTAAGGGGATTTTGATGGTCGGATATACCCCTTCTTTTGTTGTTTGTCCAGAAATTCCTTGAGAGACTTGTCTTCGTCTTGGGTCATGGGATAGACTTTACAATCCACAGCGTCCGGCGTCCCTTCCTTGAATTCAATTGTGTGGTCCCATGTGTGACTAGGCGGGAATCGTTGTGATGCCTGTTCACTGAATAAGGTGGAGAACTCAGCATATTTGGGTGGCAGCTCGGCCACTTTGGTGTATTGACCTGCTTGTATGGCCATGTCCATTGCCACTCCTCGTGCTTGGATTTCTTCGAATTCCAATTCTTGCACAATTTCATCTTTCTTTTCCTCAGTGAAAGCCTTGGTGATGGTGGTTCTTAGTGGCGTAACTTTGAGCATCTGGAGTATGGTGGGCGCTACTTTAGTATTGATGGTGGCATTATGCCAGTCAATCGTGGGTTGATATGTTGCTAGCCAGGGGTATCCAAAGATAAGGTCTTCTTATCCGATGTCCGTGAGCAGGAACCTCATGACTTGTTCTTTTCCATTGTGGAAAACTTTGAGGTCTGTGTAGTGCGTGATGAGTCCTGCTTTGTTTTCGGTATCATCGACATTCCATATTTTTCGTGACTTATCTAGTTGTTGGATGCCGATACCCATGCATCATGTGAACACAGGTTTTATAAAATTGTCAGTGGCCCCAGAGTCCACTAGTGCTTTCTTTTCGGCCATTGCGTAACTTGTGCAGATAGAAACTGGAATTTGTAGAGAACAGAAACGAGTCATTATCACAGAGTTACAACATACTGCCCTCACCCAGGCCGATGGGTTCAGGTGCTCGGAAAACCCTCCTTCCACAACTTCTGAAAGACAATGTCCTTCACCTCATCTGTATCTTTTGATACTCCCGTGAGGAATTGGTCTGCATGTTCTTGTGTGCTTATGGGCCTATTGCTGGTAGCCGCCATGCGTGGTTCGTAGGTATCATCTTCATAGGCTTCGACATATCTTCCCCGGCTTTGACGTGGTGCAGTGCACTGGCGACTGATGTGACCTTTCTTTTGGCAGTTATAACAGGTCACTTCCCTGAAGTCGCAGCGATTGCCACGTTGTATGAATCTCTGTCTTGGCGGGAATGGTGGGTTGCAAGGTTTATTCTGTTGTTTGTATCGTTCAAGTACCTCTTTGGCTTCAGCGAGTCTTCCTCTGGTACGTCCCGCAGATGTATCCATTGCATTGGGGTCATTGGTGCGTCGGAATCCTCCTGGCATACAAGGAATCCATGCTCCAGTGTTTGACTTGCTCGTGCCTCTTTGATCCAGGTGGGCTCGCATGTGGATGTATTGTTCTTGCCTACGCAAGACTGTGTTCTTCCATTCCACATATGTTTGTGGTTTGTCAAATTGATAGCAGGCTTCATAAAGCCCTCTTGGTAGTCCGTTGGTGAAGAAGTCGAGCGTGAGGGCAGAGTCCAATCGATACCCTGCTTGGCATGCCAGCTTTTCGAATAGAGTGACATAAGCGTCTACATCACCTTCTTGCATCTTAATGCCCTGCTTTAATGTGGTGCAGGCTTGTTCCCTTTCAAGGGTGTTCGCGAATCGTCTTCTGAAGGCCATTACTACTTCGTTCCACAGCCATTCGTTTGTACTGAGGACTCCATTGTGTTGTACTTGGTCGCCAATCCATCTGGCCATGGCGACAATACATTCGTTTACAAGATCGCCTTGTACGAAGGTGAAGAATAGCATGCTTCATTGGTACAGGTTGATCATGATGGGGTTATTGTTGTTGACACCCCAATAAAGTTCCCACTGTGTGAGGAACTGCTCTGTTTTGGTACAATCACCAGTAAAAGTGATAGGTGGGTTGCTGATGAACTTATCTGATCTGGCAGCTCCCACAGCTACGTTGAGTCCTGTGTTAGGATCTCCTCCTCCTCCGGGTGCGCCTCCTCCTGGGGCTCCTGGGAACCCTCCACCTCTCGGTGGTTGTCCATTGGGTAAGTCTCCTCCTCCTCTCCAAGGGTTTTCTGGATCTTCGGGTGGTCCTCTTCCTGCAAATCCACCACCTCCTCCACTGGGAGGGTTGTCTCTGTCTGGTCCTATGGCGCGGTATAGCACAATGTCATCGTCAGTAATTCTTTGTCCATCCTGCATAATGTGATGCCCTGTGTTAGGGTTGATTGTTCCAATTGGTTCTTGCATTGGTGCTTCCATGCGTACTTGTACTGGCTCTGTCATTGTAGCCATTTGTGATGTGATTGGATACTCAGCTAGTGGTGCCGGGATAATGTGTCCTACTGGTGCTGCAGCTGCGTCACGGATTGCAATTTGTTCCGCTAATTCTGTGATTTCTTCAATTGCTGCCTCTTGTTCGTGTTGCTCGCTTTCACTTTTGTCTTCAGCAGTTTCTTCACTGGCTTCCAATGGTGCAGGTGTCCTAGATGACCCTGATGCGTTCGCTTCTTCTTGTCCGTCAATAGGACCCCAATTGCCTCTTGTTTGTACATCTCATTTGAGGATATTGCAGCGATATTCTAGTCCTGCAGGTCGTAATACGTCCCAGTGGTTCTGTGGTGCATTCCAAGCAATTTCTACCCAACAAAGGTTTTCAAAGTTGAACTCAACTGGGTACCACTGTGATGGTCTTGTGGGGATGTTTACATAGTATCCGGTATCTCCTCGGATGGTTCTCCAACGGGCTGCTCCTAGATAGATTTGTGGTACATTGCATTCGCCACGTCTTTCGATGATATAGGGCCTGAACGTTCTATTGATGCCCCAACGGTCTCTTGTAGTCAACGCCACTTTGAAGGATCCTGGTCTTAATGTTACATTGCCACAACAACATTGCCTGACTTAGGCGTGGTGGGAGGTGATAACTATGACTGAGCTTGGTCCAATGCACGAAGTGTCAAGACTTAATGTGAGGATGATGGCACGTGACTCTTCCTAGTACACGGCACTGAAGGTGTCTTCGCTCTTGATGTCTTCAATATGGAGTACGACTCCAAAGACAAAGGCTAGGACAAGTAGTAGGGATGAGAAATAAAGAAAGGGAAAGGAAGTTGGCACTCCTAGGTCACAAACAATAGTGGTGGTATTGAGAAGACCAGGATGGGGATCCTTGGTCTGAACAATGAGCCTTATATACAGTTGACGAGGGCTTTAAAGCTCCTCCCAAATCATAAGGTAACCAATAGCATAACTAGCTCAAACCCTAGTACAGCTATCCTAGGGTTGAGTCATCATCTATCTTACATGTGATAAAGCACTCCACTGCTGACTGATACGAGTAGTCCATGACTAATTACTGCTGACCATCGTAGTTATAACCGATGTGTCAGTGTCTTGGTCAGTCTGTGACAATCAAGAAGTGTTGGGTCATCCTTGTCCTCCTATCAAAATTTGACATGGGGCTGCAAGCACAAATTCCTGCAGCACTAGCTGCACTACATAACTTCATCCTTGACAAAGATCCCACACAAACTCATGTTGACAAGGATGTGTATGACCCATCTCCTGGGGAACATCTCAACCCCAAGGAACTGTTACAGTCACAGGGAACAACCACAGACACTCACCTCACAGAGGAGGAGACAGAGGAAGGCCGACAGCTTCGGGAATCAATTGCACACGCTATGTGGGAACAGTACCAGCAAACATTATTGGATAGAAGGGATATGATACATGATGACCTGAGTATTACTGATGACAAAGATATGGCTGAGAACGAAGACAATATTATAGATGTGCCAGTGGGGAGCAAAAGTGGGTTGGATGATTAAAAAGTCAATATATAGTAATTAAAAGAATGGGTTGTCAGAGTCAGAAGGAGGAAGAATCCCCAGAATAGTAGCCACATATGCTTTATGTTGTGGTGATGGTTTCTCACCCCACATAATGTAGGTGTTAGCCTTTGTTGTCGTCTCAAGGTGCTGCAAGAACTGGATCTGCTGAGGTAATGTCAACCATATCTCCTCCTTTGCTGCCAAGCACATGGCAGTAGCTCACCGGACAGGACTAGCATCATATGCTGGTTTGATGGCCCCAATTAGCTTCTCAGTGGAGGACTCAAAGCATCGACCAAAATCAAGGACCAAGTCACCCACATGGGCAAGTGCTTCAGCTATGTGCATGACTCACTTGGTGGGAATTAAGGGAGGTGCGGAAGTGGATGGATCCTTCCTCTTTCAGCTTGCTGGCTTTGAGGTCTTCACTGAAGTGGACACTGGTGAGATATCCTGAGACCCTATAAATGATGTATCAAATCATAAAAGAGAACATACCTTGGTTGACACAGAGTTTAACAATGCCTCTAAGTCCCCACCTGGTGGGCTCTGCTAAAAGGTGGCACCAAGCACCGCCTCATCTTGTTCTGGGGAGGACTCATCCAATGTCAATGGTTCTTCACTGGCACTACCTTGTGACACCTCAGTGTTGGTGGGATCACGCATGCCTTGGGTGCCATTTGATGGGTAGAACAAATGAGTCCCCTTTGCCTTGTTTGGGCAAAGCTTCTTAACATCCTCATAGATCTCCCACCCACAGTTCTGAAAGGGTGCCACATTTGGGTACTGAAGGGATAGAACTTCCCATGTCGCATCCTCCTCCAGTGTCATGATGTTACACCCAGACATCTCTGTGTACATGACCCCTAATGCCCTGTTCTCTAAAAAATTGACAGTCTGGAAGACCTAGAGCAGCTAATTAGAGATCAGAACACATATAGATGAGACAGGTAGTGATGTACATCGGTGAGTTTGTTCTGCACTGATGACAGCTTCTTCTTCCCTCCCACAACAATTTTCTCATTGAGCTGCTTGGTAACTATCTTCTGGTTAGCAACAGAGAGCTTGTGGCCATCTCTGGCACTGGTGAGGTGTGGAACAGTGAAGGATTTGAGGTTGAGGATACACTGGATGGTTCACACCACCTGGGTACTGTCATGGATGGTGCTGGGATTGATATAGGGATGCAGGGAGTTCTGGTTTATATGTGGAAAGGGCTTGTAACATATCCCCCATGCTTTATCAGACTTCTTGGCCATAAATAATGAAATTGAAGGGAAAGCATGTTGTTCCAAGTCAACAAAACAAAGAGACAGGTGCCCTGGATCAACTGCCAGTCAAATTCACAATTCTCAAATTTCGATCCAAAATTGTGGCCGAATGGACTCTAAATCATGTCAACATACTAAGGATATTTCACCTTCCAGTCATTAGGAAGATTTATCCCAGGCTGTGGACATGTGGGGCAGAATATAGCCATGGATCCATCTTGAGGTGTCTCTTGCTCCACCTAACAACCAAGCCCAGTCTGCATCCTATTCTTCAAGTCTCTCCATTGACAGGATGCCATCAATAATTGTTTGTACTGATTCTATAACAGTAGGTCAACTCAGAAAGTAGGTGTAATGGCTTGTCTTACTGGTACATGATCAGGGAACATAGCACTTGTTATGCTCTGCAGCTTTAAATAATACTGCTAAGCTATTGTTTTACACTCCAAGTTATTGGTTAAGAAATTGTCCAAGACAGCAAAGGTGAATATATTCTCAATTTGTTTGAAGGTCAAAGGAAAGAGCCCCACCCTCAAGAGCTGCTCATCCTTGCTGTATGCATCAGAGCAAGCACAAAAGAGTACTTTCATCTCAAACACCCCAGAGTGGTCAATGAAGGTGATCAAAGGGTTCCCATTCCTCCCTCCCTCCCTCCCTCCCTCTCTCTCTCTCTCTCTCTCTCTCTCTCTCTCTCTCTGTGTATGTGTGTGTGTGTGTGTGTGTGTGTGTGGTGAACATGGCTATGATTTGAATCCATGGGAGTATCTAGGAAGTCAAAGAGAGTGTTGGAGATGGCTGAAGCTGTGGTAGGACCATTAGGCTGTGGTGCTGCTCCAGGTGTGGGTAACTGGCAGATGTGGTCTGCAGTGTCCACTACAGAACCATCTTCCTCCTTCACCAATCAAAGAGAGGATGAAGCAGCAGCTCTAGTCTGACACTTCCTTGATGCCTTCACTCCCTGACATGGATGTGAGCACAAAGATATGAGCCAATATCCAATATGGGCATACCTCCACTGTCTTTGGACAGGGTTCACCAGCATGTCCTAGGCATAGCAGATAACCAAGAGAATACAAGGATGTTGGTGCATGGTGGCTTCCAGTCTGAGGAAGCAATCAATGGAATGGAGACCTCTTGTGTACAGAGAGGCAGCAGACCTTGCAAAACATATTTGCTCTGAAGCAGTCAGAGCACTTGATATCTGCATGTGTGATGGAGCAGAGGGAACAGGATGGAGAAGGTGGATGACCCTCCATCTCAAGTAGGATGTCAAGGTATCTGCCCTGATACTAGAGCCATTGACTCATGGTGCTCTGGGCATCATTAGAAGTGTCATTGCAACAGGATAGACATGACCATACTGTGTTGTGGGCAGAGTCTACATCCCCTCTGGGGAGATATCATTGGGGTTGTCTTTTTTTTTTTTTTGAACCATTTGTATTCCAGGACAGTAACTTAATACAAGACTGGTCACTCACTGAAGTGACAGCAGTTATACGTATCAGTAATACTAAATCCCCAAAGCCCTTCCCCAACCCCAACCCTAGGCCCCTACTAGCACCACAAAGTACTTACAACAAAACCCAGACCACTCCATCCTACTTAATTTCTATTGGGGAGATCAACTTGACCGGGGGTCACGGACCTGAAAGTCAACCCCAATTACTTAAGTTTGGCGGAGTACGGTGTGTTCCAGTGAGATGCCAGTTCTTCCACAGTGTCTTCGGGCAAAAGGGAAAAGGATAAGGGAGATCAAAAGGGGGAAAAAGCGTGCAAGAGAAAGTTAACGAAAGTTGGGGTACCCTCCCAGAGGGACCCAGGGTAAGGGACAACGAAATGAGTGGGTGGGACTAGGCTTAGGGCCCTGAACCCAGTGTGTGTGGAAATAAATGATGCGGATAGATAAGGGTGGGAGGATGGCCACCCTAGAAAGGATAGATGAGGGGAAAAGTCCGGACCAAGCCGCACATGTGGCCTCCAGCAGCTGCGTCCTTGACAGCCGTGGGAGTGTGAAGTCCATCAATCCAAAGGTGTTGGAGAAGAGGCCAGACAGGCCAGCAGTCTTTTGGGGTTTAGGGTGGATTTCAGGGACCCTACTCCCTACTTTCCCCCATGGAAGGGTTTCAACTCCCAGTCTGCACACTGTACGAGTCCATCCACCAACCCCTAGCCCCCAGAGACGGTCCAGCCCAACCAAGAAGGGAGTCGCCAAGTGCCAATGACTGTTGAACCATGGATTGGAAAGGAGAGGAGGCCCCCAGATTGCGAGTAGAGGATAGAAAGGAGGACTGTGAGGTCCCCCAGATGATGGCGACAGCCAGTGGGTAGCATGGGGATGAAGGCCCATGTTGGAGGAAGAGGATTGCGATGAGCCCATAAGAGGGCGAGAGGGTGAGGGATGCGGGTGATGGCGATGACTAGCACCAGGCCCTAAGGATAGTGGGGGCGATGATGAGGAAGCCCCAGTGAGGCAGCGATAAGGCCACCAATAAGTTAAGAATGAGGGATGAGGGCCCTCCATCATCAGTGACAACAATGACCCCAGAGGGCACCCAGACCTGACCAGAGCACCAGAGCTCTAGGGAGATGGTGGTGGTACGAGGTCAAGAAGGGATGTCATTGAGGTTGTCTTGTTCATCTATAAACTCATATGTATCCATATATCCAATGTTGTCTTCCTCTGGCTGTGTGGCTTTGGCAGTGTGGGGGCTCTATTTGCTTTTCATTGCAGAGCTTGGTCTGCCTTTAGGTCCTGCTCCACAAGTTGGAAGCCTGTCCAAGCTTCTTCACAGGAGGCTGATCACTGCAGACCTGCTTGTAGGTAGTCTTGATTCCCTTCTTTGTCCTCTGACGATATGTCACTTGTTCTATTATTTCTGTGTTAGAGTCCTGGACAGTTTCAAAATGCCTTGGAGACATGGCAGATGAGCTGAATGTTGTTAAAGAATTGAGTGGAAGGGAGGTGGTTTATGAGGTGAATGTACAGTGTCCTCTAGCCCTTTCAAGATGCCTCAACAATCTGTCTCTGTTGGTGTGCATGCTCTTTATGAAACTCAAGCATCATCCACTGACACTTGGCCATTCTTAAAACCATATCCATAATTTCTCCACCTTGCTCACAGCTATCCTCTGTTGTGTTTCAGATGTCATATAACTGAAAACTCTAACATGTGTTATAATTTACAATAGAACACTCAATTGATGTACATGTTATGCTCTGGATGCTTCAAGCCTTTACTCAGTATGTTACCCTTTTGACTGTGCCATATATGACCTGTTCCTCTGTTCTATCTTCGTCCTAACTATCTCTCCTTTCCCCTTCTGGATGTCCCCTTGTTCCATACACAGTTTGGTTTGCTATTGTCTTCTGTTCTGAATAAGGAAACCCTGATAACAACATTTACATGTGTCTGCCCTTGTGTGTTCGTCTTTGTGACTTGAGCACTATATATACTTGTACTTTACATGGTAGGAAGTCAGACTTGGCTTCATTTGCAATCTAGCAACCTTGCCTTTGAACTTTGGTGTGATCTGTCTTTCCCTCATCTTGTGAACCATCTCTCTCAGCTCTAATTGAGTCACCCCTCCTTCAAAGTCTTTGCAGTTGTACTATAACAATGCCACACCTGTTTGGCTTAGTGCCTCACCAAGATTAGATGTAGAGAAGTGTTTTACACTTCGGACTAGGTGTCCTTCACTAAGCCCACTGTGCACCTAGTGCACAGCATCTCTTAGACACTACTAGAGTTGTAGCATCACAGACAATAGACATCTTTGCTCATCTATTAGTGTGTGTCTTTAAGACACTTATAACCTTTAAATCACCCTTTGGACAACACCTCTGCTAGGGCATAACAGTACAGGCAACTTTTGATGATAGATCTACACCTGTGCTATATGTATCAGAGGCCTACTGTTACGCTCACATGGGCGATCGTGCGACGTGCAACTAAGTCAAGTTCGAGATAGAGTGAAACTGGGTCAAGGTCTCAGTTCGGTGATGCACAAGTAGCACACGGAGCAAGGCTCAACACGGCACAGTGGAAGTGACTCGAAGGTCCTTCTGAATAACAGAGGCGAGGCAATAGACGAAGGCCCACACGTTCAACTAAAGGTATCCTTAGAAAGGAATCCCTCTAGAGTCTGTGAGACTGAAGAATAGATGTGATTCAAGAAGAAGTCGAGTCTACTGTACAAGCTAAGTAGAGAGCGACTTATATACTAGTACAGCACCAAAGAGTCACAAACAGATGGTGCGATCCTAGGATCCGGGTCCTAGGAATGAGTCATCGTATAGTACATATTATAATAGGAAAAGAACACCATGGAAGGCCATAGAACAAGTCATCAGTAAGCAATGAGTCATCATAGTAATCAGTCTGAGGTAAGTCTGGCACTTATACGTATATGGAAGGATATGAGTCAAAAGAGATGTGTAAATAATGAAAAGTGTCCAGAATCGTAACACCTACAGAGCATCTCTGCTTCATGTAACAATAATATGGCCACTGATCCCATCTATCACCAAAACCATATAAGGTATACTAGTGTCTCCTCAAGGGGGGCTCAGGTCCTGATCATACAGTGTGTCAGATAGTGAGTTAATATCAATCCCTAGAGCTCAGCAAAGTTCCTGGGCCATTAGTGACATGTTGTTTGTATTTCTATGCATTGACTGAATTATCTCAGTAAGATTGTTATCCTACACCCATGTTAAAACTTTGGATGTTGTAGAGACAGACATACACTCACAATCATGTCTTCAACTAAATGAGATGTGTCCACTCCTTGTTCATCATCTGAGGACCCACTTATGGTCTCAATCCCATCATCTGATCCAAAATAGTTAATTGCCTCTGCATTGGACAAGTACATGTCAGAGGATGATATAGCCACACTGTGGGGAGCATTGGAACATGTCTAACCTATGTCCATATAGTCCTAAGGTATGGGTAGAGCCAATGTGTTAGTGTCATACATAGCAGAGAATGGTCAAACACCAACTGTTTGTCAGATCCTTGGTCATGCTAGAAATGCCCAAGCACTTACCATTCTGTCATCCAAGCATTATGATCCCTCTACCTGTTCTTTGTCTGAAGACTTCATAATAACTTCCCTCATGTTATGGTCTAAGCCATATATGTCATCCTTATCAAAGGACTCTGCATCAGATGATGAAACATCTACAGGGTCAGAGAATGATGTGTATGGATGATCAGATGTCATTTGTCTTCTCTAATGAACCTGAAACATGTGTCAATGTTGTAGAAGGACTTGAAACTTGTCCCTACAGTATTGCCATCCCTCCCTACTCCATTGCTGCTCTGAAGTGATAGCATAGACCCAAATGAGTAAACACTATTCTTCTCCACTTGATTGTGTCCTTCATATATGTCATCTATGCTTAAAGACCAGGTGGCCTGACTGATATTGATATGGGAATACATTCTGTGTTAATCAATAGAAGATGAAGGTGATATGTGTGTAAGATTCAGCAAAGGTTGTTTTGTATTCACTTAGAAGAGGGTAGGTTCAGTGCACACTACATGGTATTGTCCAACCTTTTGAAACTAGCTCCAGTCAGAGAAATGTAATATTGTGGTCAAAGTTAATATGCCAATATCACATCATGCTAGGCCTTTCTCTGTCACATATGAGGTATATTAGCCTTTCTCCACCACATATGAGGTGTATTACCTTGTCCAATATGGCTAAGTGGAAACAGTGCTGGTCCACTGTGTCTTAAGTGTTCTATTTGTAAAGACCACTGATTGTCTTGTTCAATCTATCATCTTCTGATATCCTCATTGTATATTACATGTGTACATGCTCTCTTATCACTGGTACCACACATAGAACAACTGACATGTTAGTGCAAGCAATGTTGGGGTGATCAAGTGTATTATACAAAGGCTGGGTCATGCTCCATTGCCTGGCTCTGGTGGACATGTGCTTAACCATTACAAAGCCCCTTAATATGCCCTTAATTGATACATATATGTGCCATGACTCACATGAGGCACATCTCACTTCTTATGACATATGGCTTACTCCAATCCCATGTGATTTAGACTATCCCATTTGGACTTTGCTCCAATAAGACAAAGGCAGCCCATTACCCCAAAGAATCTTGATACAATTTCTCAATTGGTGGTACAATGACAGTAGCAGGCAGTAGAGACAATTTATATACAATTGTCTGAAATATGCTTAGGAAATTAATTGCTGACACCATGACCTCTGGATGATGCACAAGACACAGTGTGCTCCCATGAAGAGATCCTCCACCCATAGTGGTAACTGGATGAGTGCAGAATGCTGGATAAATATGGCAGATGAGTAGGACAATAGGGAATGAATGGAAATATGCACCAGATGTGCCCAACCTCATGCTAGAGCAAGTGGACAAGGTGGATGCAACTGAAGCAGCTGCAGAGGCAGGAGGTCTGCCAATATGGAGAAAAGAGACATCATCCACTAAGGGTGAAGGAATGGATGATGCTGTAGAGTGGGCAATGGCAAATGCAGTGGAGTTATCAGGCATGGTGACCTTGATGCCAAGGTGACTATAGAAAGCCAGCAACATGGAGATTAGCTGAATCTAAGACCCCATCAGCTTCTTGTGGGACTCAGTCAGCTTCTGGATGCTTTCTTCAAGTGCAGCCATGTGTGTGTCTTGGTTGGCCACAGCCTGGGGACCTAGGGAAGTGTTAGGATGTACATATGTATATATATACATCTGACACACTAGGCTGTTTCTTTGGTGCACAATGGCAGTGTGTGGCTAACCCAGTGTCAGCAGCATCTATAGAAGATGTTAGCAGATGTAGAATAACATAATATGATGTATCTGTGCTCTGCACCACCAGAGGAGCTTGACCTGGAGCTGGGAGGCAGTGTGTCTCAATGGGCATATGTCCAAAATAGGTGGGGGATGTGGGACATACCTTTATGCTGCCTCACCCTGTCTGAATGAAGCTTGTTCACCTGTCTAAGCCATTCCTTGGTTGGATGACAGGACCTTTTGTGACCAGCACAATAGGTGCAGGCCTTGGTTGCACCCCACTGTGGCACACACAGGGTCTCATTGAACAGCTTACACTCCTCACATTGGTCCTGGATGGATGTAAGATGGGTGTAAGTATATGCAAATATAATAGTGTTGTATTACCGCATACCTTGCCCCTGCTGACCCACAATCCCTCTGAAGCACCACTGTCTTGCTCCTTGAACAAGACAGGCTTAGTGGCTTGACTGTCTTCACTGATGTGAAGGTGCTGCTTTGGATGATGTGCCTCAGGAGGTGATTTGACAACCACCCTATGGCTAGTGGGTGCCACAGCATGGCTTGCAGTTTTGTCACTGTCACCAGTACTCTCCACTGTGGAGTGCTTCTTGCATGCTGCTGTGGAGCAGAAACAGGCTCCACATCCAGCAGAGCAGGTGCCTTGCCCTTGTTGATGTGCCCCAAGTGGCAGAGACCTAAGGAGGACAAGATAGTGCATAGTTAATGTATCCATATGAGTAGCAATAAATATACCACATACTGTCTTCACTGTCCTCTGCAGACACATGATGTCCATAGGAGAGCCAGGAATCTCCCATCAGAGATTTTCTTGTGGCTGCTCCTTCACATTCCTTAAAAGATCTGTTGAGTGAAGGAAAGTGGGCCACTGGGGGAAATGCTTTGCTGTGTTTGTACAGCACTTGTCCACTGCCTTCACACTGAGCTTGCCAACATCAGGGGAGCAGTTCTCATCTTCTGTGATCTTCCACTCCTTTGCAATGACCACAATCAAGCCATGCATGTTGTGATGAACACCACCATCTTAAGGGTATTGCACATAGATAGCTGCAATCTCCTTCTGTTGCAAGAATGTCCACACATTCTTTTACAAGGTAATGGTATGAATAACTTACCATCTCTGCAGTGATATCACTGATGAACCAGCTATTGTCACCTCCAGGATTCTCTGCAAGGTATCATATTGCCATGTTAAGGTGCATGGCAATAGCAAAGAGGAGCATCTCTTGTTTGTTCAGGCCAGAGGACTGAGACTTCTTGGAGGCCATAGGAAGCATATGCAGTGTGTGATGGGAGTTGATAGCATTGGATAACACCCCCAGCCAGAGGTATTCCCCCAAATGCATATGTGTACCATCCATCTAACAGATCACTGATCTGAGTGATCTGAGGTTGTCCACTGTGGTCCACAGTGGTCTGAGCCCAGTCTGATCCTGTCAGATATCAAAGAAGGTCCACAGAAGACATTTCTCCCACAGATTAGTGTCAGATCAGATTCAAATTGGACCTGATGGATGGCATATGTGTGGGGCAACTCAGTCCAATCATGCATAAGGTGCCCTGAATATTCTCTAAATAGGGTGATTCATTCACATACACACATATGGTAGGTGATCAATAGTCTTATATCACCATCTTTCCTTCCTACCATTATCTCCACACATAATGCCCCCTAAAAAGTGTGGATCTTATGGGAAGGTGCATAGTATTATCATCTGATTCTGTGCAATTAATATATTACCACACCCTAAGTTCTCCAAGATGCACATGGCCCCAAATCCATGCAGAGTCCATTTGTTCAACAAAGGGGAGGAATCCCCCACTGCCCCTGCTGCCCTCACAACCCCAGCAATCTTTGATGTGCTGCCAGACATCATGGTGGACAGCTCTCAGCTGTCATTGCATTGGCCATCTCCACTGGATGTTGGACCATCTTCACAGGTGTGTTTACACATTCTCTAATTAGTGTGCTGCACACCATCCATCCATCCATCCATCCATCCATCCATCCATCCATCCACTGTTCTAGGGTGCTACTGGTGCCCCCTCTGCCCCAGCCCTCTATCACCTGCTCCCTAATAGGATGATGGAGGGCTCTCAGCCACAGCCACCCCTGCCAGCCACTGTAAAAGCAAAGGTATGTTGATTATGTTCATGTGGACCACTTATTCATAAGCCACAGAGTGCTGGTGGTGTTGACACCTCCACATGTCTTTATGACATGCTCCCCTTCACAATGGAGGACAATTCTCCACCTCCATTGCCCATCGCACAGTCTTCTTTGGTAAGTGCAGTTTAATCCAATAATAGTATGCTTATTCATTCATATTAGGCCACTTCAGTGAAAGGAGTAACCTCCTTGGCTACCAGCTTCAAGGACATCACATTCTTTACTGGTCCACTCAGTGACCCTGAAAGTGAGAAGAGGGCTGTAATGTCTAAGGTATGTATTTTATTTTCACCCCTTCCTTTGTGGTACTAATACTAATATCTATAAGCTCCTAGACACACTGGCAGATGATTCCCCCTCAGAGCAGGATCTCTTTGTGGAGGGTGTGAACAATGTGGACAAGAACAATGAGGTACTTCCTGCCTCATTGGAGAATGTGCACAATGATAGAGATGATAACAAGGTCAGTGATCTCAAGAGGCTTAAGCTTCTGCTTGACTTTCTCTGTGTCAAGCTCCTGCATGTTGCTCAGCATTGTGAAGTACTTAGTGAGGATGTGGGGAACATTATAAGGAAGGCAGATGATATGTAGCACAAATATCTGTCATTTGTACATAGCAATTGATGTGGTCCACTTTTCTAAGATGCTACATTAAGGTGTCTACCACTATCACATGTTTCACCCTCATATGTGCATATGCTGTTTCATCATGCTCCATCATATCAAACATTCAGCAACTGACACAAATAAATTGCTAAAGAAGGTACACTAGATGTATCATATATGAGCAGGTGGAGCAAATTACTTTCATCATGTTTCACCATTTGATCTGTAATTCTAGACATGTTTTAGTCTAATTACTGCATTTACCTCTGAGATGTTAGAGAACAAACAATCAAATATTCTGAATTGCAATATGTTGACACAGAGTCATATAAATTCACTGTTATAGTTGCCCTACTCCTCATACCAATCCACTCTTGCAAACACTTACCCACTAAAGTTCACTGCTGTCCACTATAGACCATGCCTACCCATCCTTATCTACACTAATCCATCCTTGTCTGCACCTATCTACTCTTGTCCACATCCATCCACCCTTGTCCCACACTCAAACACCCTCCTCTATGCTTCTTCACACACCTTTACTATAATCACTGTTGTCCACACTTGTCCGCACTTATCCACCTCATTGATGCTTATCTGCCTTCATTGACACTCATCCACTCTAAATATGCAGTCTGATATTGAATCACAATCTCTTTCTGGAGGATCACAGTTATCATCTATAGCTCCTGCCACAGCTCCTGCCCATCCTATTGATGAGGTGTTTGAGATTACTTAGAAGGATGCCAGTATTCCAAAGGAATACATTGAGGAGTTTAAGGAAGGTGATGCAGACACCTATTCCAGGATTATCACAAAGGTAATGGTGGAGCTATATGTACTCTGAGATGGTACAGTATCTGTTAATAAGAAAGATGCTAATAGGGTACTTTTCATCATATTAAATGAAGGAGCACTGAAGCTGATGGTCCATAACAGAGGGTTAGAAAATGGTTTTACAATCACTATTTCCCACCTGAATGTAAACACATTAAATTCACCCACAAATGGTCCACCAGAAATACCTTTTATCACCTACATTGAGATGAAGTCATGCTGGAAGCAGAGCAAATGTCTGGTGCTCATCCCGGGTCACAGGCCGTGGAGGACTCACTATCTAGTAAGGCCATTTGTACTTGGAACATGAAGGGTGACAATGGACAAGAGGGAGGAGGATGAACATGATATGAAGGAGCAAGAGATAGAACTTAAGTACAAGCAAAACAGTGAGGAGATTGATCAATCCAATGATGGCAGAGGAAAGAGGACAGGGGGGTTTTGCAGGTGGAAGTCACAAGTGGACAGTCTGAGGGCTGTCCGTTGTATTAGCCTAGCTTATATACCTAGCTACATGGTCTGTGCATAATAGAATACCCTGGAAACTAGTGGAAGCTTTATAAATACTAGCCAATGGTGATAGTCTCTCTAAGAACTTGTGACCTTCTCCACAGTACTTTGCAGTACACTGGTAGAAGCTGGTAAAAGGCTGTAGAAGACTATGGAAGTTTGTAGAATCTTCCCTAATTATTAATAGAACTCTGTTTATTCATTAGTAACTTGTTTGTGACTTGTCCACAAGTGGGAACAAGTCAAATCATCCAAAAACATCAGCGACAATGAAAATGTGATATTGTGGACGCCTCCACTTATCACTTTTGCACAAACAGACATGGTGGGACCATAGGGACCAGGTTTCCTACTATATGGGAGGTGGAACCAAGGGTCCTATTTGGATAACTTGATAGTACCCTTTCTTTGAGTGTGGCAAGTACTATTGATAGTACACTTATATAACTAAGTTATAAACGTGGCATACTAGTTCATGACACAGGCTTTCCTAGGCTCCCTTCAGAATGCAAGAACTAAGATCTGGTCAATATTATCTGCAGAGGACCAGCAGAGATATTCCAATCTAGCAACAAGGTGGTTAGATGATGCTCCCCCTTCAAATATCCAAGCTAGGTACTTATATCAAATCCAGGTTCACTGGTCCAACACTCCCTATCAATACTGCTATCAACAGAATGGCTAGTTCCATGAGTGGGAAAATCATTCAAGACTTTCAAGCCCAGTTATTCAAAACCTGTGGTATTCAATGTGTTGTTCTGACTGCATATGAGCATGAAAATGGGAGAACACTGTCAATATCCACCTGCATCACAGTGTATAGAGATGTGTTCTATTTTAACCACTGGCTTGCAAGTGGTTGGACCAAAGTGGCAGAGTAGAGTGCAGCTTACTAGACTATGATTATGTGGCCTATGCAAATAAGTGATCTAATAAACAATCTAAAAATCGGAGAAGATTAGGGGGAGGAGATATCTAGTCACTGGCATGTGGAGATAGAACCATGTCAAACCAATAGTGTCTCAGTAGCTGGAGCAGTGCAGGGGAGTTTGAAGATGCTTTCTGGTCTGACTCACACTTTCTATGCTCTGATATGCCTTGGTCCACCAGCCAACATTGGCTAGCCCATGAAATATGGAAAATTCTCCAACATCAGCCACTATTGGTTGCCCATGAGTTATGGGAGATTCTGCCCATCAGCTGGCCCATTAATTATGTAAGCCATTGCTTATCCATGGCTGCTTCTATCAGGCATGTGTGAAAATGTGATATTGTGGATGCCTTTACTCATCACTTTACATTGTATATGCTTAAAAGTGTAGTGGAGTCCAATCGGCTACAACTTGAATATGAAAAATAAAAGATTTGAGGACTGAACAAGCTGAGGTTGGATACGCAAGCCTATGGTGGAGATAAATCACGCCATGAACCTACAGACACTGGATGGAAAACTCCCTTTTTCCATTGACAAAATTTAGGCATATCTTATAACAAAAGGTATTTTTTATTCACCATTTTCATTATGTAAAATGTTGACAAGGTAATTCAATATTGTCAATGTGATTTTAGAGCACAATATGTAGACAATATATATTTCCTTTGCCATAATATTGTCAGAGACTTATGGAGGTTATATAATATATTTTGTTGAAGTGTTTCACATGGTAACATGTTGATAAAATGCAATTAGCACATTTTTGTGTCAACTAAAAATGGTGTGACAAAATGAGGACATAAATTTGCAACTTGCATAAATACTTTACACAGAAAAATTGTGACCAATTATTTAGCTTATGTCTTGGCAATTTCTGCTGACAACATCTTGACAATATCTTGGATGGGGCATAATATACTTTCACAATTTTAACTGTGTAATAATTTTAAATCAGGTCATCATTTTTCATAAGAAGGTGGCATAACAAAATTTTATCAACAAAACCAAAATATTTCATGCATTTTTGAAGCGACACTCAGCTAGACAATATATAATGTGTTTCACAATGGAAATTTGATAGAAATTTTGGAGTTGGCCAGAAGAAGAACCACAGCATGGGAAAGTGCTGCCAGTCCCCCATAAATGCGGCTGAATGCATAAGTCATTGAGGCCCACATCTTCTGTGCAGTCCTGTACATCATGCATACTTGAGTGGACAACCTCCTGGTCCCATTGATGTTCAGCTTGTCACACCTGCACATTTGCCAGTGAGTACACCATTCCCAAGGATTGAAATGCATGGACTAACTCGTTCATAATCCACATGACAATGAACTGTGGTGTGTTGATACCCTAAACCACCTGTAAGTGTGTTCTTCTGCAGCTTAGGACAGTTGGGTTCAGAAGGTCAAGGAATATAATCAAATGCTAAGCTGATAAACTAGAGCGCAGAGGCTGAGAGCCTTATCGTAGGGGCTGAGAATCACAGTGGACTGTAATCGCAATTGGCCAAAAGTGCACGCAGTTGTGCTGGCTGAGTATCACAAGTTTCACTAATGCAGGGCTTTGGTAGGTAGCCAGAATTACAACACAGGCATACGCACGGGTACACAAGAGATTCGCAAGTAATGCAGAGAGTTATAGAGGCCTCTGAAGGACTTCAGAGGATAGATAAAGATAAATTGATATGTGAGAGGTAGAGGTATGAGGAGTAAAGGGTAAGAAATCTGGAGAGTAACTAGCTGCTGTACTACTACGAAAACTACCTTCTTAAATACATCTTTGTACGCTACCTTTGGCTGAAGTGGCTCTAAGGTCCCTCTGCAGCTCCTCTGCTCTGGTTAAGAAGCTGCCAATCAGGAGGGGGCCGACCAATGTGAAGTCAACCTTCCCTGGGAATGGCAGGCCCTGTGATGGGGGGTGGTGACAACAATGGCAACAGCAAGCGTGACAGTGTGCACAACGGTGGGGACCCATCAACATCCATTAGCTTGTCGCAATGGGATGCTCCCATGGGCTCAGATGCAGTGGCCACAACTCAGTCATGTTGCTCAATGAGGAAGGCCATGAGGAGGGTGGAGATGGTGGAGAAGAACAGCTGGCAGACCAGCAATGGGTCATCAACAGCAGGAGCAAATCCCAAATGAAGCCATCCACCCCCACGGACTAGCTGTCTGAGTTCACTGGGGGGGTACAGCCACTCAGCATTCCACCTTCACGATTTTTGGCACGAAGTGGACAAAACAGTGGCAGAGTCAGGGCGGCTTGGGGTGGCACAGGCGGCAGGATGAAGGAGGAAAGAGACAGGACGGCGTCAATGACCAACACAACGGGTGAGCCCAATCGGGTTGTTTGACGCCACTTGCCACCCCGTGCCTGCGGACCGCTCTGGACCGGTCATGACGCGTGACGGGAGCGAGACTTTCTCTCGAAGGGTTCAGCACCTGCTGAAGCCCTCTGGCCCTCTCACCGCCCTCTTCCTCTGCGTCTCTCCTCATAGTCGCCGCATATTACATCCACCCTCACTTGTGGATACTCACATGTACTCACAGGCTACCCCACTGCACCTGCCAACATGCCTCACTCCCCAATATCTGCCACTCCCGATTTATGTGCACAGCGCGCCTAACTCCCCCATCGCCGCCCTTACCCACTTGGCTCCACGAACATTTAGATAAGTTTCTTTTTCTTCTTTTTTCCCATCTCATCTCTAACTGCAATGGCAGTAACAACACTGCCGCCGTCCCCTCGCGCGCACGCGGGCCACCCCCACTTTCCAGCTACTAGACCGCTTGGCGCTTTTGGTACGCTACCACATCGACCCCACCGCACACGTATCAACCCAGCAACGTCGTGCCCAACCACCTCCCTCTCGAACACCATGACAACGGCAACTGCAACGGCAATGACAATGACAATGACCACCACCTCGACAATGACAACGACAATGACCACCACCACCACAAGGAGACAGCAACAAACACGACAACGACTGGGACAGCGACCACGACCACACGACCACGACTGCGAAGCGACAACTGTGACGACGATGCAATGAAGTCGACCATGACCACAACAGGGGCGGTGACGATGGTGGTTGTGACAATGAACCGACAAAGCCGACCGCGATCACACGGTGAATTGGCGGCGACGACGACAATGTGATGACAATGGCCATGGCGGCAACAACGGCGATGGGGCGGCAGTGGGCGGCGGCGGGGACACAAGGTTATTAGTATAGACATGCCTAATAGCTACCTAGGTTATATTATATTCTACTACAACGTAATGAGTGAAAACCGGCACATGAGATCGCTTTCTAATGAAGCTGTTCTACGATTTTGGAGGGACTTAAGTCACTAAGCTCGGAAAGGAGCAAAGGCTTCAGTAGATAGTATCTACGCCTACAGCTCTCCATCGGTGTCCATAGCGAGTGGGAGGTTTCCCTTATTCTGGCGTTGTTTTCTCGACCCTAGAAGTAGTGAGTTAACTTGATCATCCGCTGAAACTCTGGGACTTCGCACCACCGGACTTAGGTGCAGAATTCCCACCCTTTGGCAATGGAGGTCTACGTGGGTCCGATGCGTTCTTGTACCTGTGCGCTAGTCTGAATCGAAGTAAATTTAAGACGCATGGTTGACATTAACTGGGAAAGGCTGCGATGTACTGTGATAACCCAGAGGGTAAAAGAAGCTCCACAGGCTTGCGCATGTTGAGCTCTCGGAGCTCGTACTTGTCAAGTGTTCTAAGCCATTGAGGTCGATAGAAATTACGTGGGAGGTTGCGGACAGCATTCCTGTTCTCTACCCTGTCGGAGTCAATTCGTACATGAGGGAACTTTCCAGGTCGAGGCCGCCCATCGCTTGTCCAATGAGACACAAGTACCAACGCGTCCAGTACCCGCAACACGTGTGTAACTTCGTCTGATCTCCAGTTCAATTTGCACACTACATAGCGCCGGTGACCACCTGAGTGATCTGACTCGTCCCCACTCATTCCTTCTGCCCCCAATTTGTTTAGGTGACGGGCAATGCCTTGCAGTTCCTCATATGCGGCAAGAACTTGGCCTCGTCGTTGGGCAATCTGCGCAATGATGTTCATCAGCGTGAGAATCGGTGTTTATGAGTGGAACACTGACCCCCTGTCTCTGTGTGCGGTGAGCACTTGTTGAAACACGCTCGACATCTACCTGCTTTTTCTTAGAGCCAGCTTTGATGCGCTTATACTGATTCTTCAGTGTGCGCAAATGGACCTTGAAACACGCCGCCAGGTCTTCACGCTTAAACAGACGGCACTTCTTCTTGATGTACGTTCTTGCAAAGATGTCAGCGGCACGACGGTTCCAATTACATGCAAGGGATCCATCCAGTTGGACGTGAAAGTCCTCTCTGGTAGGGCCACCATAATTTCGATCCTCAAATCGTTCAAATTCTGATTTGGACGGTAGTGAAAATGGCGAATTTCTGTTTTTCCTTCCCATTAGGGCCATTGCAAATTTCCAGACCTCTGTCTATCCACACAGATATCAGTACGCTTTTTCCAGGCGAGAGAAGTAGCAACAAACCTTCATCTTCAGGCTCTCCTGCGTTTGATGCTTTGGGAGCAACGATCACTCCTTTCGCCTTCCTGGGCCAGTGCGCACTTCCCTGAGTGGGGATGAGATTGTGTCGTGTTCTAACCTAGTGCAGAACATGTGCTCTAAGATCATCCGGGCGTCGCCTTTTGTACAAGGCAAATCCTGAGAGCAAACGAAGCAAACGTTATTCACTAATAGTATACTAGGTGAACTGGAAGGCGCACCTGGGGTTGCTTCTGGATATACTTTATATCCCGAACCTTATGAGTCGTCAGTTGTGGTTCAAAGAAGTAAGGAAGTAGTCTGGGTGACTAACAAGGGAGGACAAGAGTGTCTTGCGACTGCACCCCACAGTTTCAATGTCGTCAATGTCACCATCGTTGGCACTGTCACCGTTGTCGGCACTGTCACCGTTGTCGGCACTGTCGCCATTGTCGGCACTGTCGCCATCATCGGCACTGTCGCCATTGTCGGCACTGCCGCCCTCAAATATGTCAAAGATTTCACTACGGTCCTCCATACCGTTGACCTCAGAATTGCCGTCCTCTGAGATTGCGTCGGGGTCTCCACATCCGCTGCTTGCGTCACTGTCTCCAGAATCGCTGCCCGCGATGTCCTCTGCGTCACTCTTCTCCTGGTGGTCGCTACCTTCCTCGCTGCTGTCTTCCTCGCTGCTGCTGTCTTTGCCTTCCATGTTGCTGCCTTCCATGTCGTTGCTCTCCATTTCGCTGTCTCCCTCACTAGCTGGCCCTGCATCGCCGATAAAGTCAGCCATGTCTTCGTCTCTCTCTAGCAAGCTTTCCGTATCTTCGTCGGAACCTTCAAAGCTACCATCAGCCAAGAATATCCCGAGCCACTCCTGGGTGATGACGTCGCCATGCTGTCTGCCGCCAGTGAGGGCCACCTGTGTGGGTAGAAGATAAATATCGAAAAAAAACCCTTGGTGGCATTACCAGCAGCACGTACCCCATAGTTGGATGGCATAGCCCGCGCCGTGAAGGGTTCGTCTTGTCCAGAATATCCGACAAGAGAGGAAAGAGGTCTGTCAGAAATCTGAAGAGACCCCTCGCTTCCGCCTGGTTGGGACTGTGAAGCAAGATTAAACCGATGCCCTGACTCACCAACAGCATATACGCACCTGGAGATATGACGGTGCGGTCATTGCTATGTAAGACTCGAGTGAGGAAGTGGAGGAGGGACACGACTCCTTGACCTCTTACCACCACCATCTCCCTTGGGGGCTCTGGTGCTCTGGTTGAGGTTTGCTTGGGGCCCTGGGGTCGTCGCTGATACTGGTGACGGGGCTCCCACTCCAATCTCTTCTCTACCATCAGGTCCTCTCTGTCATCGATGATGCACGCTGTGTCGTCTTTGACGTTGGGCCACAAAACTTCCACTCTTTGGGGTTGCTCCACACGGCATCCCCTTCATTCTTTAACCCTGGTCTACTGCTGGGCAGCGGCCACATTCGCCACCTCGGTCCCCATGAATAGGCGTGGGACCATCCCCTCAATCCCAACACTCTCTCCCCCAGTCTGGATGGGCCTTCACCCCCGTCCTTTTACCCCAAGTCACTCTGGCACCTCGTCAGGTGGCTTCAAGAGAGGAGCTCATCATCCTCCATCACACTCAGGGCTTACACCCTCCATCGACACACTTTCACCCTGTCAGACAGCCACGGGACATTCGTGGGCCAAGCCTGCCTACTGCCACACCCGGCTTTCATCAGCTTTTGGTATCTGACATCTCTGTGGAGCTACATCCTCGCTGTTGCATATTAGTACGGAGACCTCCTAGTGTCGGCTTCACCAACACCGCTTGTTGCGGGAAAACCCCTTCCTTCTGGTGGACGCCATCCCACCTCAACCCCAATCACACACATCCGATAATGGGCTTCGTGCCTGTTTCACATTCATAACTCCGATTGCCATGAGGTGTTATCCCACGCCCGTGGCATCCAATCTTTACCCCTGTTCATCTCAAGGCCCTTCTTTTCCTTATCGCCCTCCTTCCCCCCTTTTTCACCGGAGACTTCGTTCAAGAACTGCCTGGTCACTGGAACACGCCGAAGATCGCTTGGATCTCCACTTCGTCTAGTCACGCGAACGGGAGTTGCAACCCTCCCATGGGATTGAACAATGGGGTGGTGCCCGGCGTTCTCCCTAAACCCCAAAGACTGGCGACGTGGCCCCTTTCGACCGGCCCGGGATTGGGTACAAGTACTGCGTGGAGCTAGTAGGGATCTCGGGTTCCTGGGTGGGGCCCTAGGTTAGTTGACAGCCGCATTTCTTTAGACTCCGGTAGTCCGGATTTCAGGGTGACCATGCCCTTTACCCCCTCTCTGTCATTACGATGGGCTTCCTTTGGAAGGTGCCCCCCCCCTTTTACGAGGCTGGACGTTTGCCAAACCCTCCATTCTTTTTACGATAGTTTCATGACTTCTGTTTCCTGGCTTACTTATTCTCGTCCCCCTTTTCCATTCCTTTCCGTTGTTAGACGTCATTCCTTGATCGCTCAGTCCTTTGGCTGGGGATTTTTCATCTGTTAACCTTGTCTAGTACGGGCACGGAGGCAGGGAGCCCATGGCGAGCTGATGTGGGAGGGTAGTC
>WTXK01000428.1:0-37872 GCA_025769895.1 Lactarius psammicola | reverse complement strand
GCACGTAGGAACATGTGGTCAGGGAGTACTACCACTTGTTGGTTGTCAGTTTCATCTCCCGTGTCATAGTCGCTCCTCTATATAGGGCGTCGGCGCGTCCATTTGCTCGTCCTGCTACGTGTTTAATCTTTATTGGGTATTCGGAGTTCTACCACTTCCCTGCGATGCGTCGTTAATGTTTCTGGGGACTTCGCCAGTACAACAGGTTTGCGTGATCTGGATTGTGGACGATAATGTCGTGTGGGGACCCGGCCAGTAGGGGTTTCCAGTGTTTGAGGGCCTCGACGATGGCTAGGAGTTCTAGGTCGTACACGTGATAGTTGCGCTGGGCCGGGTCCAATGTTTCGAGAAGTAGCCGATCGGATGCTTCTTGTTGTCCTGTTTTCGTTGTAGTAGGACTCCTCCGATGGCGTACCCTGATGCGTCCACTTCCAGTTCGATTGATCGGTCAATACGGATGCGCCAGTATTGGTTCTTGTGTTACTCGCGTCTTTAGTGTATTGAAAGCCGTTTGTTGTTCTTGGCCCCATTTCCATTCCTCCGCTTTTCTTGTGAGTAGGTTCAGGGGGCGAGCATGGTGCGTGAAACCTCTGATGAATGCACGATAAAAATTGCAAAAACTGAGAAAAGAGCGAACGTCCTTAACGGTTTTGGGACAGGCCAGTCGCGGATGCCCGCAATTTTTGCAGGGTCCATGCGTGTTACCCCCTTTTCAAGGATTACCCCCAGGTAATCCATGGCGGGCGCATGGAACAGGCATTTCTCGAGCTTGAAGTAGAGATCGTGATCTTGAGCGACTTGGAGTACATCCCGGACGGCTGCTATGTGGCCGTCGAGGCCCGACCGCGAAGCAATTCCTATATCATCCATGTAGACGCGGATCGTGGTTCCCAGAGGTTCGTGTTTCAAAATGGTGTCACGGTATATAAAGTTCATCATAGTCTGGAAGGTAGCGGGGGAATTGGTCAAGCCGAAGTACATAACCGTTGGTTCGAAGAGTCCGTAGCGTGTCTTGAAGGCCGCCTTCTCTTCGTCCCCTTCCCTGATACGGACGTTGTTGTACCCCCAGCGGATGTCGAGTTTTGTGTATACGTCCGTGTTGCTCAGATCGGTTATGAGATCCGTGATAAGAGGGAGGGGATACTGATTTCGTACCGTGATGTCATTGAGTTTGCGATAGTCCTGTACCGGGCGAAGTTTTCCATCCTTCTTTTTTACGAAGAAGAAAGGGGATGCGTAGGGCGACTTGGATGGTCTTATATATCCCTTCTTCGTTTCTTCCGTGATGAAGTTTTGCAGTGCTTCGTCTTCCTGTCGCGTCAGCGGGTATATTTTACAGTCTAACGCGGCCGGCGCATTAGGCTTTAGTTCAATGGCGTGGTCCCATATTCGTTTGGGAGGGAACCGGCGCGACTCTTCTTCGCTAAACAGTTTTTCATACTGGTTGTACTGCGGTGGTAACACCGCTGCAGTTGTGTGTTGTTTCGCCTTGATTGCCAATTCCGTGGCGGTAGTTCGCACCGTGCATTGTTCTTTTAGTTGGTGCATGGCGAGGTTCTTTTCCCCACTAGTGAGGAAATCTGTAGTGGCGGTGCTGATGATCGGTTGACGTGTTATGCGGGGATTTACGGACCGGATGACGATGGGCAACATGTCTTCGCGTATCGTGGCGTACTTCCACGTAAATTGTGGTTCGAATGTAGCCAGCCATGGGTATCCCAGGACAATGTCTTCGTTCCCAATATCCGTGATAAGGAACCGCATTTCCTTATGAATCCCTTTAGTGCGTATGTCAAGGTCCACATAGTGAGTGATGGACCCTCCTTTGTTTTCCGTATTGTCGATATTCCATATCTTTCGGGGTTTTTCCAGGGGAACCAGTCCCAGTCCCATTCGTTTGCGAACTTGTGATTCATGAAGCAGTCGGTGGCTCCGCTGTCCACCAGTGCTTGTATGTCGGCCATTGCGTGATGTGTGCGAGTTGAAACAGGGATATGCATGGATCGAAAACGCGTAGTTACTATTACAACATCACGAGAATGTATTGCCCTCACCCAGGCCGCCGGGTTCAGGCGTTTGAAAAATCCTCCCTCTCCCATATTCCTTTCATTACTATTTCTTGTACCTCGTCGTTCTTGTTGGCAATTGTCTGGAGTACCTGCGCTGCTTCTTGTTGCGGTGTAAGATTCGTTGTTGCCCGAACCTGTGCAGGCGGTTGCTGTGTTTGTCGTTGTTTGCGGGGCTGTGTACAGTCGCGACTGAAATGTCCGTATCTTTGACAATTATAGCATTGTACTCCCCTGATGTCGCGAGGCTGTCCCCGTTGGACATATCCTCCCCTAGGGGCGTATCGCCCTCTTGATCCTTGGGTATATGGTCGAAAATTCGGGTCGTTTGGGCTGAATTCTTCTGACCCCGCGACGGCCGCTACGCTGTTATCGACTTCTCCTCCGCGTGCTCTTGCTCGAGCCGATGTATCCATTGCGTCTGGGTGTGTAAGGTGCGGGGGTGGGAAGTATCCCCCTCGGCTCCCGGTGCGGCTTCGATATTTTTCCAAATTTTTCTTCCCCTCGTTGAAGTGGTTTTGCAAGTGGATGTATTGCTCCTGTCTTTTGAGGAGTGCTGCCTTCCATCCTTCGTAGCTTTGTGGGTTGTCGAGGGTGTAACATTGCTCGTAGAGCTTGCGCGGGAGCCCCTTGGTGAATACATTGATCACCATGGGCGAGTCTGCTCGATAGCCAGCACGCCGGACTAATTCTTCGAATTTGGACACGTACTTGTCAATGTCCGTTCCCTGCATATATATCCCCTCTTGTAGCGCCGTTCGCGCCTGCTCTTGTTCTAGTGTGTTCGTGAATCGACGTTTGAAGCTTCGGTAGACGGCTTCCCATATTCTTTCGTCGTCTTCGGGTATTCCGTTTGCTATTTGGAGTGTCAACCACCTAGTGTGAGTGGTGATCCATTCGTTGAGGTCGTCTCCCTCCAGGAAGGTGAGGAACAGGATGGCACGCGAATATGCTTCGCGCATCGTTTGTGTGTGGCGATTCATGCCTCTGTACAGTTCCCATTTCGTGAGAAAGGTTTCAGTGGCTTTCCTGTCACCACGGAAAATAGGAGGTGACTGTCCCTGTAGTTTGTTATAATCCCCCCTTCCATTGGGGTCAGCCCCTGGTGGCCCTCCGCCTCCACCCCCTCCTCCTGGCGGTGGTGGTCCTCCGCCTGGTGGTCGTCGCGGGGGTATTCCTCCGGGATAGCGTCTGGGGGGTCCTCCCCCTCGCGGAATGTTTGCGGGTATTCCTTCGCCCTCCACGCGTTGTCTTGCCAGGTAACTCCATACTCGGCTTTGTTCCCTGTCTGATGGAGGGTCGGGTTGGTCGGGTCCGTACATTCGTTGATTTGCTAATTCGTCGAGTGTCACGTGGTGTCCGGTGTTTGGGTCGATGACTCGTTCTTCTGGTTGAAGTGGCGTCGGCGCTCTTTCTTCTTCACGTGCTCCTTGTATTCTTCGCTCTGCCAATCTATCGGCGAGCCGATTTTCTTCTTCTGTGTACGTGCGTGTTTCCGTGGCCATTCCTGCGGGCGATCCGATATTGATCTGTTCTGCTTGGGCAGCTAAGGAGTTGATACGTATCTCGTTAAATCGTCTACGTTGCTGTTCTTCTTCTGCGTCTGGGCGATCTCCTACTTCGTCTTCCGTTGTGGTTTGCTCTGTAGAACCTTCAGATGGCGCTGGTGCACTGTCGTCTTCTGCACCGTCGATTGGTCCCCACTGGTCCCTGTGCACTACGTCGCTTCGCAAGATATTGCAATTGTAGTCGTTCCCTGTGGGTCGAAGTACGTCCCACCGTTCTCTGCGAGGGCTCCAAGCAATCTCGGTCCAACACGTATGTTCGAAATTGAACTCAACTGGATAGACCCTTGATGGTCTCGTTGGTATATCCACCCAATATCCGGTGACGTTATTCACTGTACCCCACCACGCGTTTCTGAGATAGCGGACGGGGACGTTTCGATCTCCTCTTCGTTCGATTGAGTATTGTGCGAATACCCAGCTATCGGCGGTTGTTTCGGTCGCCACGTTGGGAGCTTGGTCTTAATGTTACGTGTCTATCGGCACGTGGCTCGACTTGAGCAATGAGAGGCGACACAACCTGTTAACGACTTAGCGATATGACGGCCTCTATGGGGCACGTGATCGTGGGAGTATAACAGTAAGCCCTAGACGTGGGACAATACTGACTCAAGGAAGACAACAATGAGGCAGACTCCTATAGAAAGGAGCGCAAGACTTAGACCGATGAAGGATGGAGCGAATGAGAACAGGATAGATTCAAGAAGACCAAGCTGCGGACTACGGCGCAGCTTGGCTAACCTTATATACATATACGCGAGGGCTTTAAAGCGCCTCTTGGAGTATAGTCAACCAATCACGTATCGTATAGTTATCGTGAATGTCCGTCCGAGTCATAGATATCGTACAATAGCAAGCCAATCACATACCTCATCCTTATCGTACAGTACTGGGGTTATCAAACCGTTATCTGTGAGTCACATACCGCTATCACATGTCACTGGTCCGGGGATACGAGCTACCCGAGATCCCGTGTCGTAACATCCCTCTTCTATAATATGACATAGTTCTCACTCTGGTGTATCAGACGTCTCCTCTAGCTCTTTATTGCAAGATCTCTTCTGTGCTGCTACCACTGTGCTACTTGTATCTCACCACAGTCTACTTTGTCACTGTGAGTATAAGTTATCTTTACCTATGCTGTTCATCAGATGGTTTATCCATCCAATCAGCATGTGGGTTATAGCCCATGAGGAGTGTTGTGTAGCATAAAGTGCAGCATACAGGAATGGTTCTCACCTTGTATAAGGGAGAAGAGTTGTCTTAGAGAGTAGAGTAGATGTGCAAGTAGTAGTGAGTGAAGTGATGTATTCACAGTCCTGCTACAGGGGGGATTTTATACCCTATGGTCCCACCATGTCCAAAACATGTAAAGTGATGAGTAAAGACATCCACAATATCATGTTTTCACACATGCCTGATAGAAGACACCATATACAGAGTGCATAAACTCCACATGGTCATGAGATGTGATACACCCACTATGGTGTGCATCCTAATTGCCTTGTTAGGCAATCATACTACTGTAATGTCATAACTACTATAGATAAGAGCCTTACATACTTATCACGTTCCAACAGGCACTGTTGCTTGACTCAAAAACAAATCCAATCAAGAATCCAATGCCAGTAATACTGGTGTGGATGGCATGGAATGTGTTTCAGTTGTGCTCAGACTTGGGTGAGCCATGCCAATTTGACTGTGTTTGAGACTTGGTATTTGTGCCACCACCTGCGGGCAGACATTGCTCAAGATGTTCTGTATTTAATGAAGTGTTCAGTTACAGCAGTTTACATTACGATAGATACCCATCTCTGTGGATACATAGGCGGACCTATAAAATGTCAGAGTGGGGTTCATAATTAAGTTGAGGTTGAAATTATCTGGAAAAAGGTTATCTTACGGAATTGGGGTTATGGAATAGTTATCTGTTTATCTTGTCATTGTTGCCCGGGTTGGCGTGCATGTGCATGCCTATGCCATCCTCTTCTCCTAGGTCAGGGTCGCTCTCTGCATATTCGACATCGGTTCCTCCATGTTTGTGGATTAGTGATGACTTGTCTACTGGTCAGTGTACTGTTTGTTGCATTCAAAATCACAGATTGGATTGCATGGCCAAGTTGCCATTTCAGATTCGAGTTCTCACATTGCCACACCCACTTGCCCATCCCTCTCACTCACCCTCATTGCTCGCCATCCACCTGTTTGCCCACCCTCATGCTGCAATGAGCTGACACCGACTGCCTTGCAAATGGCACTCTAAGTCTCAGATCTGAACACAGGCCGCGTGTCACTGCACCTCTTGTACTCCAGTTTTCGCTACCTCACCCACACACCTTCACCTTTGTGCGCTCGCTGTCTCAGCTTTGGTCAATCATGCCACTGCATAGCCCCACTCATCTTGGTGATTCATCTCTTGTACCTTACCCTTTTTCACTTCGCTTCAGTTCCGCATTTCCCTCTTGTCCCATCCCTTTCCTCTCCTTTCTCACCTCCTTCCTATACCTTAGCTCAGTAGTAGCTCCAGGGCCCTCTTGTATTTAAATAGCTTTGTTTCATGCTGAAAGAATATATAGATGAAAGGGAGCGCTCGCACCCCATTATCCCCCCTTCTACCTTGCATGTGAATTTGGTTTGAGTCAGGCCCAAACGAGGGCACTCGCAGCCAACCTCACTCATCCTCGTTACTTTGCTCAGTCTCGCCGCTTCAGACAGCAAACATTTCTAGTCTTGTCTTGTCTCATCTTCCTCTCCTCCTCCCTTCTCTTTTGGAGTGGAACTCGTACCGCCTTCGAACTCCTCAGTGTTCTTACGACGTCGCGCACATAATGTGTCTGAAGAGCCTGCGATATTCTGAAATAGCATGTCATCCTCTTTGTGCTCCTGGTTCGTTGCTGGCATTGGACTTTTTCACCTTCCACTTCATCACACCGGAAATCGCACACTGCGTTCATACTGAAGAGGACCTCATTTCCTGCATGTTAGGGCTGTTTTTATTCGCTCTCAGCAAAATGAAGACATTGGCCCGTACCCATAATCACAGGTACGGGTTCTTCCGGGTATGGGTACAGGCAGAAATACCACAGGATTACCCCTTACAATCCCTACTTAAAATAGCTTTGAAACCAATAAGTAAATTATATAGATTCATTATTTAATTCCTACAATTAGTTTTTGTGGGAAGAAAAGTCGGCGCGACTGGTGAAATCCCCATTCGAATCCCGCCTATGTGTCTAAAACCATTGCTAGGTATCTATCAATATGTAAACTGCTGTACTTACTTCAGTAGCTACACTATTCCACACGTGACATTAGTCATTGACTAAAATTCCCTTTATAGGATTAGTCACCGACTTAGTTGTCACGGTCGAGTAAAGTCGCGACCCGACTATCTGTTACGCCCTAGCAGGGGTGTTGTACAAGGAGTGGTTCAAGGGTTTCGGGTGTCTGTGAAGACACACACTAATAGATGAGCAAAGACGTCTATTGTCTGTGATGCTACGACTCTAGTAGTGTCTAATAGATGTTATGCACAGTGTGCACAACTGACTTAGTGGCAGGACACCTAGTCCGACGTGTAAGACACTTCTCTACGCCTAATCTTGGTGGCGAACTAAGTCAATCAGGTGTGGCGTTGTTATAGTACAACTGCAAAGACTTCGAAGGAGGGTTTGACTCGATTAGAGTCGAGAGAGATGGTTCACAAGATGAGAGAGGGACTGTTCACACCAAAGGTACGAAGGCAAGGTTGCTAGATTGCAAACGAAGCCAAGTCTGGCTTCTTACAGTGTAAAGTACAAGTATATATAGTGCTCAAGTCACAAAGACGAACACACAAGGGCAGACATATGCAAATGTTGTTATCTGGGTTTTTCTTATCCGAAGCACAAGACAATAGGGGATAAACCACATATAGGACAAAGGGGACACACCAATGGAGTAACAAAGATAACAGAACCGAAGCAAAGGTAAGTGGCAACATATATGTGAAAGGACTGAAGCGTCCGGATCATAACACTATCGACCATTGTCATCGACTAGCACAACACTGGTGATAGCTCACAAGGACGACTTGAGCATCACACACAAAGCCAAGAACCGATCTAAGCATGCGAAGAACGAACGACACTGACCACTCGAATGTATACGGAATCAAGTTTGGGCTCTTCCTTGTAGGTTAGCTAATGAGTCTTGGTTTACAGACGAGGAGCGATCATGAAGTCATGAAGTACCAGAAAGTATAAACCGAGTCCTGCGGTCGCAAGTCGGACATGTGCCGAATCGTATCGGGTCACGTAGATGCGTATCAATGCAATGGGAGCAAGATAAAGTAAGTACACCATACTGCGCATGCGTCGTAGCCACTACACCCCTCGCTTCATTACAGGATTGGAGATCAGGCCTAATCGGTGCGACTCCAGGGTGTAGCACACGAATGTCCTTGATGCATAAGCGCGTCCCATCAGCAACGCGAAGGAGAAACAGTCGCGCTGCCTCCCCTTTATATATCAGCTAAGCCCTTCCTGCTGTACCGTTGTGTATACTCCACGGTTACGGGAATGCCGGAGAGACGGCGCGAGGTGACGAACGGGACGGCGGCTGCCCGTAAAGGCGCAAAAAGCGGCCCAGGCTCCTGGAGGTAGAGATTGCGCAGTGCAGGTAGCACCGTTGTGGGCTCCTCTTCATTGGCTGGTATCAAGGCATGCACGATATCGGTCGCGAGTTCGCCGGCCACATGAACCTTCTCTGCGCCGCTAAATGAGCAGAGAAGCCCCAACCATTGATCGCTCTCAACACCGTCGTGCCCACTCGTTGGCTGCGTCGTATTGATGCCCAGATTTCTAACACCAAGAAGGAAAGCTGGAAAATGACTGCAAATTTGAGCCATGGACAGCAACTGCCGGTCTAACCGCCGGCAGGATATTTCCAACCTAAGGCGCGTAGGAACCCCTCGCTGAGTATAGCAGATGGAAACGGCCCGCTTAGAAGTTCGAATGTCGGCTCGACGATGTGACTTCTGTGTTTCTATCCGACTGAGAAACCGGCCAAAGTGTGAACCGTCGAAGGTGAGTTCATTGAAGAATGCGACTTCAATATCCTCGAGATAAGGGGCGTCGATCCTGGCTGCAAGCCTGTCCAGGTTATTGCTGGTTCCTCGGAATTTGAAGCGGGTGAGAGAAGGGAGAACAACTCGTTCATCTGACGGTGGAGGTACTCCGATGTGACTATGGCGAGAGGCCGGGGAGAGGAAACGGAGTGAAAGTGATTGAAGCTTGGTCGTTCCGGACAGAGCACTCGCTAGTGCTTCGGGTGAAAAATAACCAACCCTAGGAATATCGTGAAGTTGCAGATCTACAAGGTTTGGGGAAGATGAAAGAAGCTGAGGGAGTGAAAAGGCAACTCTAGTTGAGTGGAGACTACGAAGGCGTGAGCCCCACCGAAAAGTGCCAGGGAGGACCAAATGCGTGCTATTTTGTGACAGAATAACAAGGTCCTCTAGTTTCGAGAACGGCTCCTCCACTTGCGTCCCCAATTTTTCTACGAGCGAGCTTGTCAGACATAGCTCGATGCTGTGAATTCGGTGGGGATGTTGCAGTACTGCTACAATATTGTCTTCTTCCTCAGGAGAAAGGCGTTTAGGATGTGAAGACCCCCCGCAACGCACTGCAATAGGGAAGGGTGGCCAGTAATCGAGGGTGTCCCTGACTGGGGTTTTAGGCGTACAGTAGAGTCGAAGATCCAGACTGCATGGGAATGCAAATACGACGCGTCGCCATCTTTGACAGACGTGGGCAAGCCTATGCCAATACAGTGGTGAAGACACTCGGTATAAATCGAATATGACAAGCAGGACGTCGTCGGGGAGCACTCCGATCTCTGGGTCTCGGTCCGAGGAACGACTTCCTGTTTTGAACGGGATGTTGGCAGGTTGGATGACAGATAGGCGCCGTGTGCGTCTGTTTGAGTTAGCCCCCACAACGAGGCGAGTTAAGCGTCAGATGACTTACTTGTAAGGGGTCATTAGGGGCGTTAAAGGGGGATTTTGCCAGTGCCCTTATATCAAAGGGTTTGCGGGCGGTGTTAGAGGTCATGGGCCAGGGCACGCTAACACGCTGAATGCACATGTCCGAGAATGTCCACCGCATTCCTGTGCTAGTACGCGTTATTTGATCGAGCGAAACGCCAGCCATGTTACAGGTGGGTGTACGCGAGGATGATATACCAATCGTTAAGTTTATACGCACCGTATGAGACACGGTGCGTGGGAAGACGATACCACGCAAGTTGCGTTCTAATAGCGATTGACGAATCCCATCCTTCCCACGCGCCGGTGAGAGTGGGCCGCTTTACCGCAACTCAACTTCAAACTCAGATTTCTTTACTTTTTAGCATACTTTTATTACTTCTATTTGTATGAGTAAATACAAATTGAAATACAAATAATAAATGAAAATAACACATAAATAACACATGTACCAGTGTGGATTGTGGAATGCAAGGGGAGGAGGGGTGAACAAGCTGCCAATCCCCTCCTCCTATCCCCCCTCCCACCCAATTTAACTCATTTATGACCTGTAAATTGAACAGATGATGGCCACATTTGAAATTGTGGTTGGACCACCTGTTGCCAAAAACCTCTGCATGTTCTGGACTACTGGATATGACACATGCTTAATTGAAGATCCTGCTATGACACACTGGCATGAGAGCATTACATCCAACTGGAAAATTGGAAAGATGAATCTAGAATGGGAAAATGAAGAAGAGTCCCTGGCTTGGTGTGCAGCTGAGGAGTTAGAGAACACTATCAAACTCATTGTGAGTAAGGTTATGCACTCTAATTCACTGATCTGAAGGGTGTGCCACATCCTAAGGTGCTCACACAAATGGATGGGTGGCCAGTCAGCTCAGATCAAATCTGGGGAACCCACTGTGTTACGCTCACACAGGTGATTGTGTGACGTGCTACTAAGTCAAGTTGTCTTAGAGTGAAACTGGGTGAGGGTTGTAGTGGAGTCCAATTGGCTACAACTTGAAATGCAAAGTAAAAGTTTTAAGAACTGAACAAGCCAAGGTTGGATACGCAAGCCTATGGCAGAGATAAATCACACCACGAACCTTGTCAAGGTCTCAGCAGGGACCTTGGGTGTGACTTGCACAACTAAGACCAGAGGTATGAGGGTTCTGTGTGTGACAATTGTTATAGTACAAAAGCCAAGACTTCGGTGGTGGGTCCTTAGTTAAAGGGGTTCCCCTAGTATGGTGATGAGAGGTAGAGAGGGGGCACACATGTTACATGTCTATCGGCACGCTGCTCGACTTGAGCGAAATATAGGTGACACTACTGATGAACGACTTAGCGATATGACGGCCCGTTGGCACGTGATTGTGAGAGTATAACAGTAAGCCCTATTCGTGGGACAATACTGACTTAAGAATGATGATGACATGGCAAACTCCTGTTGCGAGGAGTGCAAGACTTAGACTGATGAGGAAAGATAGGACGGATGAAGACAGGATAGATTCAAGAAGACCAAGCTGTGGACTACGGTGCAGCTTGGTTAGCCTTATATACATATACATGAGGGCTTTGAAGTGCCTCTTGAAAGGTAAGCAACCAATCATGTATCGTATAGTTATCGTAATTGTCCGTTTGAGTCACCGCTTATCGTGCAATACCATCTAATTGCCTTATTATACAGTACTGGGGTTTTTGGGAATGTTATCGTATGAGTCACATATCAATATCACATGTTACCGGTCCGGGGATACAAGCTACCTGGAGTCCGACTTTGTAACATCACCCCCTTTTCAAGGAGGATGCCCACATCCTAGTAGCCTCATTCACGTTGGTATTCTTGATGGTTGGGGCGTTCCCAGAGTATTTCTGGGTCGCCGAGTTGTTGGTGCTCCTTTTCCAGGTGCGCAAGAGCATCAGCCCAGTGGAGGTGGGCTGCGCACAGCGACCGCTGACCATAGAGGACGGCAATACCTGTTTCAAGCTCCTTGATTCATTGTTTAAGACGCTGCTGATCTTGCGTCAATGCTTGGTACCAGTGAACTTTGGCTGAGATGGACTTATCTTTTAGTGCCTGAAGACACTGGTCCATTACTGGCTGTCAAGGGTATCCCCACTTGATCTTCCTCAGCTCCTCTTTAGTGTATTTTGGTGGTCGGGGCAGGATGGCCCTCGGACTTGCATAGAATGGGGACACATAGACCCGGTCCGTTCGGTCCATCCCCATAAGAATGATGGGGTCGTCGCTTTCAATGACCTGATACCAGAGTGCTGGCCTGGTAATCCCTTGAATGGTGAGGGGAGTGGGAATGTAGTCGCTCCCAGTGTTGCGTGTTGAATGTGCTTGAAAGTGCGTGCGTGAGTAGATGTGGGCAGAGGGTGGACCAGAGAGGATAGGGGTTAGGGAAAGACCCTAGCCAAAACAGTGCCGAGACGCGCAAGACTAAGAAGAAATACGAGATCCTAAGTTCTTTGATCTCGGGTGAGAGAAGGGAATGCAAGTGCATGTCGAAAAGGGGTGGACCGCACACAAGTTGAAATTAGGAGGGCAAGGACTTAGTTGGCGAAGTTCTTGGTTTGAACGCAAGAACAATTTGTGAGAGTCAATAAAGACAATCACTAATAAAAGACCTAATGAGAAAGAAAGAGGGTTAGTTTTAACAAGAGTAGTTGAGAGACGAGAATCGATTTTGAAGAAGTCAAGTACAGGGAAGACTAAACGCGAGAAAATTAGCAAGTCGGGTGTCTTTGACTTTGACCTGACCTGGAGATTGCTGGTTTCACATGGAAGATGGACAAGAATAGGATGGGGGGGAATTCGACTGATGTATTGAAAATGCAAGTCCGAGAGCCTTTATACATGTGATCAGGACCTAAGATGAACTGAATCGAAACACGACTAAGTCGAAATATGTGAGGGAAAACGTCGTAATGGGGGAAAAGTAGATGATATGTTCAGGAGTCGATGCATGGAAACACGAGGTAAATGCGAGGTGCAAAACATGAGTCATAAGTAAAGTGGGGGAGTCGGTGAAACAAAGTCGCATGGCCGAGCGACAGCGCCGGTGAGATTGATGACGTGCACTAATAGTACAAAGAAATTGTTAGAAAGTAGTAAGGAAAATATGAGAAAATAAGGGTGCGCCTGTGCCTGAGACAGAGAGCGCGACCTAAATTGATCCGGCAAGAAAACGAGGCTTGAAGGGCGACGACGTGAAGTCGATCGGCCGAGGGTGAAGATACGAACGATGAGATGGAGATGGCAAAAAAGACAGTGGGAAGAATGGTGGAGGACACATTGTCATGATCCCATAGACATTTTTCATTTTCTTCGTTTACTTTACTCTCACGGACTTGGTACTTGGCCACTGACACAACCCTACTTACATGTGATTGTTCACCTTACATGTGATTCCTTAGGACTTTGTAGTGGGTTAGACCCTAGGACTTACTAGTGGGTCGAGTTTTAGGAGTTAGCTGTGGGTCACCCTCATCTATATAAACCCTCCATAGACACAGTAGCTCCTTAGTTCTATCTTCGTCTTTACTTCAGCAATACCATCGTCTATCACTTCTACTCTGTGTGCCCCCCCCCCTCTGCTTCTCATCACCATACTAGGGGAACCCCTTTAACTAGGGTCCCACCACCGAAGTCTTGACTTTTGTACTATAACAATTGTCACACACAGAACCCTCGAACCTCTGTTCTTATTTGTGCAAGTCGCACCCAAGGTCCCTGCTGAGACCTTGACACACATGGTATGTTTGAGGCCGTCGGTGTTGCAGTTGATGGACATTTGAAAGCTGTTATTGTGATGACTTACTCTCAGTAAGTCAACGGAACTTGAAACACTTAAGAAGATGATGACGGATAGGAGGGAGGACAAAGAGAATAATGTGGAGAGAGTAGAGGAAGACTTTAAACACAAGCAATGTGGTGACTTACTATCAAGTAAGTCAACGGTACTTGGGACACTTAGGAAGAAGACGAGGGATATGGGGGACAAGGAAGATGACAATGAAGAGAGCAGAGAGGAGGGCTTTAAACACAAGCAAGGGAGCAAGAAAGCAGAGCAAAGTGGGGAGAGGGAGCAGTGCAGTAGACTATGACCTTGCAAGTGGGAGTTCACAAGTGGACAGTCTGAGGGACTGTCCGTTGTATTGCGCCAGCTTATATACCTGGCTACATGGTGTTTACATAATGGAATACTCTGGAAACTGGTGGAAGCTCTATAAATACCGTCCAATGGCAATAGTCTCTCTGGGAATGTCCTGGAAGCTTGTGGAAGCTCTATAAATACCATCCAATAGCAATAGTCTCTCTGAGACCTGGTGACCTTTTCCGCAGTTCTTCTGTGGAAACTGGTAGAACTCTGTAGAAGGTTGTAGAACCTTCTACAGGGAACTAGTCACGTGACAGATCACGTGACCCTCGGAGTATAATTTCAAACTCCGACCTCGGATTTCCTAAATAGGAAGTTGATTACATAATATCGGACCGGTCCGGACCGGCCTAAACTCTTGAGTCATAACCTAAGCTTGACGGTTCATGACAAGCAAGAGGCAAAGGAGATGGAGCAAACCAATGGTGGTGAGCTGCATAGAAGACTGGAGGCTTGCAAGTGGGAGTTCACAAGTGGACAGTCTGAGGGACTGTCCGTTGTATTGCTCTAGCTTATATACCTGGCTACATGGTGCTTACATAATGGAATACTCTGGAAACTGGTAGAAACTTTATAAATACCATCCAATGGTAATAGTCTCTCTAAGACCTGGTGACCTTTTCTGCAGTTCTTCTGTAGAACTTAGTAGAAGACTGTAGAAGCTCTATAAATACCATCCAATGGCAATAGTCTCTCTGAGACCTGGTGACCTTTTCCACAGTTCTACTGTGGAAACTGGTAGAAGTCTGTAGAAGGTTGTGAAAGGTGGTAGAACCTTCCACAAGGTCTGATCACATGACAGATCACGTGACAAGTCACGTGACCCTTGGAGTATAATTTCAAACTCAGACCTCGGATTTCCCAATTTAGGAAGTTGATTACATAATACCGGACCGGACCGGACCTGCCTAAACTCTTGAGTCATAACCTAAGCTTGACGGTTCATGACAGTATCCCCTCTTTAAGGTCTTGCTGCGCCGACAGCATCCTAAGGTTACTTGGTTGAGGGGCTCTTGGGTTGTTTGCATGGTACTGCTGTACTAGTAGGTTTGCATGCTTCATTTGTGATGCTGGCAACCAGGAGTTTTCTGAACTGGGGTACCCTTTCCACTTAACTAGGTATTGTATTCCTTTCTTGTTGGGCGAAAGTCTGGACTGGAGGATTGTCTCTACTTCATAATGGTCTTCTTCTCCCTGGACTATTTCTGGGGGTGGTCTGGTGAAGTTGGGTCCATGGGCTGTGGTTTCTTTATAGGGAGAGACAAGGGAGTTGTGAAAGACTGGGTGAATACGCCATGACTTTGGTAGTTGGAGTTTGCAATTGACTCCCCAAGGGGATAATACTTTGAATGGTCCATGTCGTCTAGGGGCCAACTTGGCCTTTGGATGGGTAGTGTGGACGTTGGTTCCTTCTAACCAGACTTGGTCCCCTGGTTTAGGTTCATAGGTAGCAGTGGATATGCGGGTATTCTTCATAACTTCTGCAGCTACTTTTAGAGCCGCTGTGACTTCAGACCTGATTTGTTCCAAGGCTCGAAGGCGTTCTTCAACTGTGGGTATCTTGGTGGCAAAGTTTACTGGTGGGATGAATTCTGGTTTAAAGCCGTACCAGATTTCGAATGGTGATCTTCCTGTAGCACTGTGTTGTCTTGCATTATGCGCAAATTCCATGAAGGGTATTAGCTCTACCCAATTGTTGACTTGAAAGTTGCAAAAGACGCGGAGGTATTGTTCCAATTCTTGATTGACTCTTTCTGTTTCTCCATCTGTTTGGGGATGAAAGGCAGTAGACATTGTGAACTTGACTCCTAGTTTTCCCCAAATCTCTTGCATAACTTTTAACACAAACTGTGGGCCTCTATCTGATATGACTTGTCTTGGTAGTCCTGTGCGTCTCCAAACTTGGTCTATGTATAACTTGGATGTTTCTTCAGCTGTGATGGTCTTGGTACATGGCGCGATAATAATGGCCTTGCTAAGGCAATCGACCACAACGAATAACGAGTCGTATCCTTGGGAAGTGGGAAGGTCCGTGATGAAATCCATGGTGATTATTCCCCAGATATCTGCAGGGACCTGATTTGGTTGCAGGGGTACTTGGTTTCTTGGCTTTATTTTTGTAGCTTGACATGTAGCGCATCCGTCTACATAGCTTTTGACGAAGGTGGACATTCCTGGCCACCAGAAATCTCTTGATACTAGTTCATAGGTTTTCCATCTTCCTGGATGTCCTGCGGCAATATGTTCATGGTGTAACTTGACAATACTTCTTTGTAGTTCTTCATTTTTTGGGATATAGACCAGTCCTTTGTATAAGATGATTCCATCTTCTAAATTCCAATCTTCTAGGCCTTTTGTGAGGGACCTTGGGCCGTTCTTTAAGATAACTTCTAATGCTTGACTGACTTCCTTGTTGTATTCTTGGGCTGCTTTAATTTGCTGGTGTAGTGCTGTGTTTCCATCTACTTTAATTCCTGCAGGGCAAGTTGCATGTATTGCAAAAAACTTGTCACTGAGGAGCACGCGATCATTTTCTTCAGGTGCTATCCCCTCTTTAAGATCTGTACGCCTGGACAGCACATCAGCTTTGTTTTGAGTACCTGGCTTATGGATAATTGTAAATTTGAAGCATGACAAAAAGAGAGCCCAGCGCGCTTGTCGTTGCGTAAGGCGTTGCTTCGTGGTGAAATAAACCAGGTTGCTATGGTCCAACCAGATTTCCAATATGTCTTCTCTACCTTCCAAGTAGTGGCAAAATATTTCCAAAGCTCGAATAATAGCCAGAAGTTCTTTGTCGTGTATTATGTAGTTCCTTTCTGCTGGTTGTAAGGACTTGGAGTGATATGCAATAGGGTGCCATCTGTTTAACGCATCTGGTTGTTCCAAAATTGCTCCTGTGGCGAAGTTGCTGGCGTCTGTGATGAGGTGAAATGGTTTGTTGTGATCTGGTAACGCCAACACTGGTGCTGTGGTAAAGGCAGCGACAAGGGTGCGGAAGGCTGCATCTGCTGCTGTTCCCCAAACAAAGGGGAAATCCTTCTTAGTAAGTTCGAAAAGTGGTCGCGCAATATGGGAAAAGTCTTTGATAAATCTTCGGTAAAAGTTGCAGAACCCTAAGAAGGCTTGGACTTGTTTAACTGTCTTAGGGGGTGGCCAACCTGTAATGCCGGCTATCTTGGCTGGATCCATAGCTATTTGGCCTTCAGATATAATTATTCCCAAGTATTCAATTGTTGTTTGCACAAATGAACATTTTTCTGGCTTGAGGTATAAGTCAAACTTGTCCAGTTTTGACAAGACCATGTCCGTAAGCTTGGTTAATAAGGTGAGGTCTTCCGCAAAGATCAAAATGTCGTCTAGATAGACCACCACATGGCCTTCATCCACCATGTCTTCGAATATGTTGTTCATAAATGTTTGGAAGGTGGCAGGAGCGTTGCAGAGGCCAAAGGTCATGACTGTGGGTTCAAATAGACCAAGGGGTGTCTTGAAGGCAGCTTTGTATTCGTCTCCTTCGTGAATTCATATGTTGTTGTATCCCCATCTGATGTCTAACTTGGTAAAGTACCTGGCACCGCGTAGTTTGTCTATGAGTTCTGGGATTAGTGGTAATGGTGCCACATTCTTGATAGTAATGTCATTGAGGCCCCTGTAATCTTGCACAGGGCGTAGTTTTCCATCCTTCTTGTCAACGAAGAAGAAAGGACTGGCTATAGGTGACTTTGAAGGGCGAATATATCCTCACTGTAAATGTTCTGTGACGTATTCTTTTAAGGTGTCTGATTCCTTTGGCATAAGTCAATAAATAGAGCAATTCTTCATTGCTGATCCTGGCTTTAAATTGATGGCATGGTCCCAAAGCTGGTGTTGTGGTAGGTGTTGTGAGGCTTCCTCACTAAAGACTTTGGAGTACTTCTTGAATTGTGCTGGGATGTGGTCCATGGAGGCTTTAGGCACTGTTCTGGCCGCTATTTCTGTACTGGTTGTTGTCTTTGCGCGAATGGCTAAGTGGTCATACTTGAGAAAACTGTGAATGTGTAGGAAAGAGACGATGGCGTCTTCTGAAAATGTGTCCTCTTCCTGTTCTGGGTCATCTTCTTTTGCTAATATGGCGTTTATTGTAGTAGCGCGTGTCTGTGCTTTCTTGGATGTGATAACCAGTGGTTTCTTGGTTAACATACATGTTGGTGGGCATCTGGTGAAGGCTAGTTGGGGGAGGGCCCAATCTACTTCTGGGTTGTGTGCATGAAGCCAATCTGTGCCAAATATAATGTCATGATCCCCTAGGGTAGTGACGTAGAGTTCTGCGCTTTCTTCATGGTAATCTCCTTGAGACTTGATCCTGATATTCTGAATAGTAGTGTGTCGAACTGATCCCCTCTTATTGGGTGTTCCATCCACATTTTTGCCTGGAAGTGGGTTGACTAGAGTTCGAAGCGTAAGCCCATTCTTTGTTGCAAAGTCTTGATCTATGATGATGCCTTCTGCGCCACTATCTAACAAGGCGCGTGCACTGATTTCTTTACCAGTTTTCTTGCCAACTAGAGTCACTCTGAGTGTAATAGAAGGTGATCGTCTATTTCGTATAGTATCACCAGGTACAGGCTCAGAGTCGAGCGTCTCTAGTAGAGAATACCTATTCATAAAACTGGAATTAGATAACCATAAAGTCCTAACTGACAGTGCTGCAGTAGGACGCTTCAAAAATCCTCTTGAACTGGTGCAGAGTGAGGGTGAGGAATGGAGAACCGTGGTGTAGGGCTGTGGTACAATGAAGCTATCTGCGCTGGGTGTTCCTCTGGTGTGTCTTCATAGGACTCTTCCTGAGTCATGGCTGCGTGTGCTTTGAAGTCCGACCTTGGACGCTGATTTCCTTGTCTATTTCCTCCTTGCAGTTGCCGCTTCTTAGTCTGGCAATCCTTGGTGATGTGGTTGGGCTTTCCACAGAAAAAGCAAAGCTTTTCTTTGAAGCACTTGTCCTTTTCTTCTTTGGATAATTTCCCTCTTGGCTGGGGATCGGTTATGGTGGCGTTAACTTGAGTGTCTTCTTCTTCTGTATAAACTGCCCTATTCCTGGGTCCTTGCGCTTGTCTGCTTCTTTCTCCTTGTGTGAAGGCAGGGTTATTGAAGAGGTGCCAGGTTCTGTCAAAGTCTCTTGCTTTTTTGACTAGCGTCTCCAATGTTGTAGGTGAGGAGAAAGACCAACTATCTTCTGGTGTAATGCGTGCGGAATTGCCTTTCTGAAGGCGAACATCTTGGTTTCTTCATTTGCCTCTGACCTAGAGGCGTGGGTGGACCATTCCTGGTACCATTCATCAAAGGGCCTGTTTCCCATTCTTGAGTTATACATGGCATTTGTGGCTTCTAACTTGGTATGCTCTGGGATGAAGTGTTTCTTGAAGGCGGTTTTGAAGGATGCCCATGTTCCAAAGTTTATTGGTGTAGTTGCTAGGGCTGTTTTTTGTCGGTCTTGAGCCCATTCTCCTGCTGGGGTACCCAGTTTGAAGTGGGTTAGCTGTTACGTGTCTACTGGCACGTGGCTCGACTTGAGCAACAGATAGGTGACACTACCAAAAGGTGACTTAGCGATATGATGGCCCTTGTGGCACGTGATCGTGAGAGTATAACAGCAAGCCCTTAGTCGTGGGACAATACTGACTCGAGGAAGATAACGACAAGGCAGACTCCTATCAAGAGGAGCGCAAGACTTATCCCAATGAGGGAAGACAAGACGAGTAAAGGCAGAGTAGATTCAAGAAGACCAAGCTGCGGACTACGGCGCAGCTTGGCTAACCTTATATACATATACACGAGGGCTTTAAAGCACCTCTTGAATGGTAAGTAACCAATCACGTATAGTATGGTTATCATAAGTGTCCGTCCAAGTCATTCCTTATCGTACAATGATAGCCAATCACCTTATCGTACAGTACTGGGTTTTTCGATACCGTTATCGTGTGAGTCACCTACAGCCTATCACATGTCACCAGTCCGGGGATACATGCTACCCGGAGCCGTTCTTGAGTCGAGTCGTAACATCACCCCCTTTTCAGGAAGGATGCCCACATCCTAGTAGCCTCGGTCGCGCCTGTATTCTTGGTGGTCGGAGCGTTCCCACAGTATCTCTGGGTCGCCTAATTGTCGCCGCTCTCTTTCCAAACATGCGAGAGCATCGGCACGATGGAGGTGAGCGGCGCATAGTGACCACCATCCATAGAGGACTGCGATGCCGGATTCGAGTTCCCTGATGCGTTGCTCGAGGCGCTGCTGGTCTTGCGTCAGCACCCGATATCGACGGACTTCGGCTATGATGGACTTATCTCATAATGCCTGAAGGCATTGATCCATCACGGGTTGGCGGATATGTCCTCACTCGATCTTCTTTAGTTCTTCTTCGGTATATTTGGGGGGTCTGGGCAGGACGGCCTGTGGTGTTGCGTAGAATGGGGATACGTAGACCCGGTCTGTACGGTCTGTCCCCATAAGGATGATGGGGTTGTCACTTTCGATGAATTGATACCAGAGTGCTGGTCTGGTGATTCCTTGAATGGTAAGGGGAGTGGGGATGTAGTCGCTCCCCGCATTGTGTGTCCACCCCACCGGTACCTTCGCCTCGAACGACGGTTTGAGCGGGTCTTCTATAGGTTCCCGCCATTTGTTGCGCATAATGGGATCCCCTTCGGTGGTGGCGGCGAACGGGGTGTCGTCGGGTAAGTGTTCAAACCGTCTGTAAGTGATATGGGGATGCTCAGCTGGGTAAAGATCCGTCTCTCGGTCTATCGTCCTGAATTCCTGAGCCACAATTCGTGCAGCCGCTTTATTTCGGCGCGCCTCTTCAACAGCTTCTCGCATCTCGCGGCGTTTGCAGCGTCAAGCTGCTTGTTCGTCCATGCTTGTGCCGTGTGCCACCATAGCTCCGCCAGCCTCTTCACGGTCGGCTTGAAGGCAGAGTCGTACTGGTACGGGCTCAGAGTCGCTCGTATCTTCTCCCACGACGAGAGGGTTCTCGTAAGTTCCAGGGCGATGCTCCTCCTCGTCAGGAACGTTCTGCACTGTAAGCAGCTGGGGCTGTAGTGCACTTTCGGACAGTGCTGCCTGCGCAGGCCTGGGGAAGGCGCGCTCCACAGCGGCGAGTTCGTCCCTGGTAATTGGGGCAACCACTGTACCCTCGTCTTCTGCAGTTGCATGGACCACAGCGGCTCCTTCTCTGGTGCTGTGGTCGTTGTCGTTGTTGTCATTGTCGTCTCCGCTGTTGATGGTTTCCCATCCAAGGGCGGTGGTGTTGCCGGTTTTGTGAACTCGCTGGAGCCGGCGTCGGGCTTCGGGAAGGGTGATGAGTCCCTCCAATAGCTTGGCAGAGAATACTTCTTCAGCGGTTTTAGTGGCATAGTATGAAAAGTCCATGGGAGTGTGGTGAGAGGAATGTCTGTGAAGTAGAGGGAGATGGGGCGACTCAGCAACTCTGGTGGTCCTTAAATACCCCCTTGTGTCGGAGTTTGATTGTTCGAATTCCCTTATCTTGTCCTCGGCAAAGATATCGGCTTGATTGACCCACTGGTTCTCCGAGTCCGGGTATCCGAGCCATTTGACCAAATATTGCCGTGTATGTCTTCTGCCGAACAGCCGAGTGTCCAGAACTTTCTCGACCTTGTATTCTTCCTCCCCTTCCACAAGATCCGGTGGTGGACGTGTGAAGTTAGGCCCGTGAATGGTAGTCTCACGATAAGGCATGAGAAGATCGATGTGGAATACCGGGTGGATCTTCCACTGAGCTGGTAATTTCAGGCGATAAGAGTATGGCGACATCACCTGGTCTATCATAAAGGGTCCGTGTGTCAAGGTCTCAGCAGGGACCTTGGGTGCGACTTGCACAAATAAGAACAGAGGTACGAGGGTTCTGTGTGTGACAATTGTTATAGTACAAAAGTCAAGACTTCGGTGGTGGGACCCTAGTTAAAGGGGTTCCCCTAGTATGGTGATGAGAAGAAGAGAGGGGCACACAGGATAAGACAGTGAAGACGATGGTATTGCTGATGAAAAGACGAAGACAGAACTAAAGTACTACTAAGTCTATGGAGGGTTTATATAGATGGTGAGTGACCCACACCTAACTTCTAAAACCCGACCCACTAGTAACTCCTAGGGTCTGACCCACTACAAAGTCCTAAGCAATCACATGTAAGGGAACAATCACATGTAAATAGGCAATCACATGTAAGTAGGGTTGCGTCAGTAGTTGGATACCAAGTCCGTATAGTAACAGTAAAGGAAAATGAAAAATGTCCGTGGGATCATGACATGACCCCCCTTCTTGGTGATTGCGTCCTCGCAATTCTTCTTCAATCCCATTGGGCCGCAGTCTCTCCCTTGTCCCACACAACCGGTTTCGGATTATACTTCAGGTTGCTGCCTGAAGCTGGGTGGTGCCAAGTGCAGCCCGCGGTGTTGTTGTAGTTGGGGTGGTGGTATGGAACCACACAGTGGACGTGAGTGTAACACCGGGAGTGCGGATATGCACAATCTGATGAGTAGTGGCCATCCTGCTTACAGTACTCGCAGGTTTTGAGCATTGGGCAGTTGGCGGTGGTGTGATTGACGTTGGGAAGCTTGCATGTGAGGCACTTGAGGGGTGCCGGCTTCTTGATGCTGCGGAACGGCTTCTTGACCATTGGCTTTTGCGATACGTGGGACTCCTGCCCCCCAGACTGGATCCACCGGCCTACTCCCGGCTTCTCCTCGCCATGCAACCATGGCATCTCCAACCTATATGGTGCGTTATCCACCCTACCATGGATGACATCAGAAATGGGAACGCCAGCTGAGATGGCGATGTCGACATTGTTGCGAGGGTGGTTGACGTGGGCTTGTCCTTGTAGATAAGGGTGGAGGCGAGACCTCGCCTTGGCTGCATACAGGCGCCTCCTGACCTCTGAGTGGCTACTACGCCAGTTGGCCAGAGCCTGGTGGAGCTCCTGTTGTTGCCTCTGCAGTGACTGCTCTTCAAGGCACAAGGCCCTAAATCTGTCAACATCAGCTTCCACTCCTGGGTCAGCTAGTCCTGCTACTGCGATGTCAATGGCACGATGGTCTGGGTTGGTGGGTGTGAATGGGGAGAGGTCGGTGTCGTCAGTGACGCTGAGGAGAGGGTCCCAGAAGGGTGCTGCTACTAGATCCTGCCCATAGGGTTGGGCCTCTTCCTGCCTGCGCTCACGCACCACATGGCGGTGGGTATGGTGGTTGATGTCGAACTCTATGAAATGGGGCCTCTTGTCTTCCCCATCGACGTTGATGCTGAAGCCATACTTGATGTGCATGGCATTAGTGGGGTCGTAGCGTTCATAGCCCATAGGGGCTATTGCATCTGAAGAGATGTCGAAGTCGATGGGTTCTGAGACAGGGGACGGTGCGTTGAAGGCAGGGTTGGACAGGTTGGGGTCAGGAGTGAGGATACGTGGGGCAGGGGCCAAGGCAGTAACCTCAGGGACCTCAGGGGTGGCTGGACGACTGTCCAGGCTGTAGCCCTGGGGTTCTGAGAGCCGCTGGCTCAGGGGGACAGTGGCCGAGAGGACGGGGGACTCAAGGAAGAGGGGAGCAGGGGATGGTGAAGAGGGAAATTCCTCAGGACTAGCAATGGGAGTGAGAGGTGATGAGATGCGCTCAAGGAGGGAAGCAGGGGTCTGAGTGGGCGAAGACATGGTATTGTGAGGATTGGAAAGTGAGGTGGAGACAGTGGAACAGGTGGTGGTTGCAGTGGAAGTGATGGAGCGGATGATGAGGGGAGTGGATGGGGTGGTGAGGTTTATATCCTCCAGGATTCTGACGGCGCTAGGGTTTTGCCGATGAAAATTCGTAATGAGTTGGTCGGCATGTATGTGGCTTGCCGGCTCCCAACTGTCATGTGCTTCGGAGAAGCCCTGCCATCTGATCAGGTACTCCATGTGTCCGTGTCGGCGTCTAGAACTCATGATCTGTTCCACTTCCCATTCCGGTTCTCCATCAACCAGCTCTGGGGAAGGTTCTGTAAAGTTGGGTCCATGTTCTGGGGTTTCTCTATATGGGGTAAGGAGTGACGCATGGAAGACATTGTGGATCTTCCATTGGGGAGGGAGTTTGAGGCGATAGGAGGTGTGTGAAATGGCGGCAGTAACTAGGAATGGCCCATAGCGCTTTGGGGCTAGCTTGGCAGTGGGGTGTGTCATGTGGAGGTTCCTGGCGTCTAGCCATACCTTATCCCCAACACAATAGGGAACGAATCGCGTGGGTTTCTTGGTCATGAGTTCCTGGGAGCGCTTTATCGCCTCCTGTGCCTGTTGCCTTGCTTCTTTGATTTGTTGGAGCCGCTCATTGACTGATGGGGCCTTGGATACACGGGTGATTTGATGGATGCGTGGGACGTGTCCCATGATGAGTTCAAATGGGGTTTTCTTTGTTGTGGTGTTGGGCCATGAGTTGAGAGTGTATTGTGCGAGGGGCAGCCATGCTGCCCAGTCGGTTTGCTGGTAATTGGTGTAGATGCGCAGGTATTGTTCCAGTCTCTGGTTTGTCCTTTCTGACTGGCCATCTGTCTGGGGGTGGTAGGCGGTACTGATGTTCTGTTCAATGTTCAAGAGTCTGCAGAGTTCTTTGGTGAATGCAGCGGTGAAGCGGGGATCGCGGTCAGAGATGATTCATTTGGGGAGTCCATAGTGGGGGAGTACGTAAGTAGCGTATAGTAATGCAGTCCCTTCAGCGTCAAGGGTCTCTTTGCAGGGAATAAAGATAGATGCTTTGGAGCAGTCATGGTCCATGATTGTAAGTATGGTATCATAATCTTGGGATTTGGGGAGTTTCGTGATAAAGTCAAGGGCAATGGTTTTAAAAGGGTTTGCATATGGGTCAGTGGAAATGGGGAAAAGGGGTGGCTTGGGATTCGTGGGGTTGTTTTTACGTGATTGACAGGTGGCGCATCCTTTGATGTAGTTGGTGACAGTGTCTTTCATGCCTGGCCACCAGTAGTCTTGTGAAACTGCATGGAGGGTCTTTGAAATTCCGGGGTGGCCGGCCGTGATTGAGTTGTGATAAAGGGAAATTACCCCCCTCCTTAGATTGTCGTTTTCCACAACGACAAGTTGATCCCCGCGCCAATACAGGTGGTCTTTCTTTGTGAGGTTATGAGTGAGTGCCCACTTGTTTAAGAGTTCAGGGCGCTTTAGCTGGTGGGCGCGGGTGCGGTCGTCGATTGAGGAGAGGGTAGCGGCGTTAATGAAGTACTGGGGTGGCAGGACTATGACGGCATCATTATCATCTGAGCCGTCATGGTGGTCTGGGCGTCTGGAGAAGGCATCGGCTTTGTTGGTATTGCCGGGCTGGTGTTGGAGGACGAAGTTGTAGTCTGCGAGTTTGGAGACAAGGCGGACTATACGCCTGTTGATGTGCTGGGGGTTGCGGTAGTACTGGAGGTTCTTGTGGTCTGTGAGTACGGTGACTGGGTGTGGGGATCCTGCCAAGAGATGGCGCCAGTTTTCCAAGCCCCTGACAACAGCCAGGAACTCCCTGTCATGAATATCGTAATTGCGCTCGGCCTCTGTGAAGGCCTTGGAGTGGAATCCTATGGCTAGTGGTTTCCCCCGGCCGTCCTTTTGTGACAGGATGGCCCCTGTGGCGAAGGCAGAAGCATCCACTTCCAATTGGAAGGGCTTTGACATATCAGGTTGGCGGAGTGCAGGGTTTGACAGGACAATGGAAATGAGCCTGTCCAGGGCCTTGTGACATTCAGGGGTCCACTGGAACCTTGTTCCTTTGCGTAATAACTGGGTCAGGGGGCGTGCAATGGTGGCGAAGTTGGGGATGAAGGGGCGCTGATACCCCAAAACTCCCAGGGTGCTTCTAACTTGCTTGACAGTTGTGAGTTCTCTAGGCCAATCTTTCAGGCCGTCGGCTTTAACTGGGTCGATGGAGAGCTGGTCTCCATTTACGATGATTCCAAGGTACTCAATCTCCTTTTGTTCAAAGACACACTTGGAGGGTTTCAGGAAGTACGATTCTTCCTCCAATAGGTCCAGTACTGCGTGGACAATTTCTCTGTGGTGCTTTAAGTCATCCCCTGTGGCAATGAGGATGTCGTCCATATAGACGAAGAGTTCAGTGGGGTACTTGTTTTGTAGATGCCGAAACATCCTGTTCATGATGCGTGCGAATGTGGCGGGGGAATTTGTGAGACCGAAAAACATGACGCGGGGTTGGAAAAGTCCGAAGGGGGTTTTGAATGCCGCCTTCCACTGGTCTTCTTCTCTGATGCGGATATTATTGTATCCCCATTGGATGTCGAACTTGGTGAAGATCTTCTTCCCTTGTAGTTGTTCTAGGATAGTGTTGATCAGGGGGAGTGGGTATGTGTCGCGTACTGTGGCTGCATTCAGGGGGCGGTAGTCCATGATGGGGCGAAGTTTCCCATCCTTCTTCTTCCTGAAGAAGAACGACGATGCGTAGGGGGAGTTTGATTCGACAATGTAGCCCTTTTCCAAGTGTTCATCAAGGAACTCCTTGGTAGCTACTTTTTCTGCTGGGGTTAACAGGTAGATTTTACAATTGAGTGTGGCTGGGGCATCAGGTTTGAGCGTGATTACATGGTCCTCTTCCCTGGCTGGTGGGAAGCGTTGTGCTGCCTTCTCAGAGAAGACAGCGGTGTGGCGTGCGTATTCTGATGGGATTTCTGGGACTTGTTCTGGCTTGGCTTGCGCTGCGCGCTCAGCCCACTGTTGTGCGACGTTGTTGATTTTCATAAGGTTTTGCTGCTTCCTCCGCTGGTATCCAGCTGTTTCCATGATGATACTTTCTCCCTTCAACTCATTGCATGTCCAGTCAACCTCTGGATTGAAGGCTTTGAACCATGGGTGGCCCAGAATGAGCCGGTCTCTTCCTAGGTTGGCGACAAAGAAAATTTGCTTGACAACCTTCTCTCCTATTTTGATGAATAGGTTGCAGTAGTCTGTGATAGTGCCGTCCTTGTTGATAGTGCCGTCCACATTGTGGACAATTCTGGGGTGTTCCAAGGGTCTTGTACCCATGCTGAGGGTTTGCAGTGTTCGGCGGTCGATGAAATTGTCTGTCGCGCCACAGTCAAGGAGTGTCTCAACTTGCGCGTCCCGGTGCCACATATAAAGGTGAACGTTGACTGTCATTGAGTCTTTCTTGGTGCTGTACATGTTGCTAACGCTACTGGGTTCTTCTGTGATCATGGCTCTGCAGCCCATGTAGTCGATCTCCATGTCCTCACTGTCGAGGTACTCTCCACGCTCCTCTTCTGTCATGGATGCTTTGATGGCCGCAATCTGCTGGGCCTTGGTGAGTGGGACTTGTGGTGTGGTGCTGCTATCAGCTTGTGGGGTTGGAGCCGTGGAGTTGGCGGCAGTGTCAGCTACGTGGGCTGAGGTGTTCTGGTTCTGGCGGTTCTGGGGGTACTGGGTACAGTTGCGGGCCATGTGGCCTTGCTTGTGGCAGCGGAAGCAGCGTCCCTCTGCTGCTAGTTTCTTGCGCTCTTCATCTGTGAGTTTGCGCAGTTGCTGGGCTGGGGTGGATACTGTGGCATCAACGTCCATTGGGACGACGCCATCATTGCGTGGTGCTGAGGTGCGCTGGTTGTTACTCTGGCGCGTGGACTGGTACTGGTTCTGGGTCTGTTGGCGGGGTCTCTGGTTGCTGCGGTTGTCGAGTCCCGCATTGTGAAGTTCTCTGTTGCGCTCGGTTTCTTTGCGCGCGGCTTCCTTCCAGCCGTCCATGTCAGTGGGGATCTTCTCTCTAAAGAGGATGCGGCGGTGGATGTTTGCTTGGAGGCCTGCGCGAAAGCGAGCAATGGTGCCTTTGGCGTCGGGCTCCCAGTCAGCTGCAGCGGCAAGCCGTTCAAAGGTAGCGATGTAGGTGTCGACATTGTGGTTCTTCATCTCCAGCTTCATGAGCTGTTCGTAGGCGCTTTGTGTTTTGGTGGAATCTTTCCAGGCTGCTTTGAAGGCGGCCTCAAACTCAGTCCAGAGGACCTCGTCTGTCTCTGCGATGGCATTGGTGGTGCGGGTGGTCTTGGCTTCTAAGGAAGCTTCTTGGGAGTCGACCCATGCGTCTACATTGGGTCCGCGGATGTAAGAGAGTGCGTGAATGACGCGACTGTAAGGTTGGTTCATGATGTCGATGTTCTTGTTGAGACGTTTGTAGCGCAGGAACTCGCGCAGGAAAGCTTCGCTCTTGGAGCGATCTCCAGTGAAAATGGCGGGTGGAATGCCTCGCAGGGCGCCGCCAGTGACTGTTGTGCCAGACATGGGTGCTGTGGTAGGTGCGGTGGGAACAATGGGAATGGTGGGGACAATGGGTGCTGGTGGACCGCTTAAAGCTGCTGCGGCTATCTGAGGGAGGACTGTGGGTGCCGAAGGTGTGGCGTCAAGTGGAAGGGATCCTTGTAAGGATACTAGTGGATCAAGGGCTGCTGTGAGGACGTCGACGTCAGTCGGCGTGCTGGTGGGTTCTGTGGGTTCGTAGAGTTGGTTATGGCGTTCAAGAACTTCAAGTTCTTGCCAGGTGGGTAATGGGATGTTGTCTGGGATTGCAAGTACTGCGTGTAGCTGACCGTCAATGTAGTTTCCGGCGTGCCACTGTCGATTGGCGAAGATGATGAGGTGTGCTCTTCCGTTGTCTGGGAGGTAATAGCCTGTTCCGTGTTCTGTGGTAGTCCAGATAGCGTTTCCTCTAGCTGCTTGTGAGAGGTTGTTGACTTGTTCTGGTGCGAGGAAAGGGTACTGTGATGCAGGGGGTTCTGTGGGTACTGGTGCTGTACTATGCAGCGAAGTGGTACTGTCTGAGGAGTCGGAACCTGAGTCCGGAGCAAGAGTGCTGAATCTGCCTGAGCACGACGTGGTGTCTGTCCCTCAGATGAGGGATGGGGTACAGGGTTCTAGGGTTCAGTGGTACAGTGGGTTCGAGGTGATGCAACTAGACGTTGCCAGTGTAGATAGTTCTGTCTTATGTCAAGGTCTCAGCAGGGACCTTGGGTGCGACTTGCACAAATAAGAACAGAGGTACGAGGGTTCTGTGTGTGACAATTGTTATAGTACAAAAGTCAAGACTTCGGTGGTGGGACCCTAGTTAAAGGGGTTCCCCTAGTATGGTGATGAGAAGAAGAGAGGGGCACACAGGATAAGACAGTGAAGACGATGGTATTGCTGATGAAAAGACGAAGACAGAACTAAAGTACTACTAAGTCTATGGAGGGTTTATATAGATGGTGAGTGACCCACACCTAACTCCTAAAACCCGACCCACTAGTAACTCCTAGGGTCTGACCCACTACAAAGTCCTAAGCAATCACATGTAAGGGAACAATCACATGTAAATAGGCAATCACATGTAAGTAGGGTTGCGTCAGTAGTTGGATACCAAGTCCGTATAGTAACAGTAAAGGAAAATGAAAAATGTCTGTGGGATCATGACACTGTGCCTCTTCGCCGCCAATTTTGCACTTGGCTGATTGGTTTTGAGATTGTGCCCATCTAACCATACTTGGTCGTTGACTTTGAACTTGGGTGTATCTTTATGTTTGACCCACAAGGTCTGGGCCTTCGTTATCAACGACTGTGCTTCTTGCCGCATCTCTTTTAGTTGCTCCATACGCGTTGTTATCTGAGGCATGTGGGATGGCTTATCCATCCAATCAGCATGAGGGTGATATCCCATGAGGAGTTCGAAAGGGGACTTCCTTGTTATCTCATGGGGCCATGAGTTGTGTGCGAATTCCGCTAGTGGTAGATAATGGAGCCAGTCCTTTTGATGGTAGTCGACCTGGAACCGCAGGTATTGTTCTAGCCACTGATTTGTCCTTTCTGATTGTCCGTCTGTCCGGGGATGGTACGCCGACGAGATGTTTTGTTCGATTCCTAGTTGCCTGCATAATTCCCTTGTGAATCTCGAGGTGAATCTTGGGTCGCGGTCCGAGATGATTTTCGATGGGAGCCCATATCGTGTGAACACGTTCTTGGCATACAGTTGGGCGGTTTCTTCAGCAGTAATATCCTCGGTACACGGTATGAACACCGCCGCTTTGGTACAGTCATGATCAGTGACTGTAAGTATCGAGTCATAACCCCCAGATGATGGCAACTTAACAATGAAGTCCATGGCTATCGTTTCGAAGGGTTTTGCATCTTCTTTCGGGAATATAGGGGAGAGAGGAGCGCGGATGGGTCACGTGTTGGCCTTATTTTGCTGACATTCCGCACATCCCTTGACATATTCTACCACATCTCTGGTCATTCCCGGCCAGAAGTACCGTCTAGCCACGAGCATGCCGGTCTTTGTCATCCCTGGGTGTCCGTACGCTGGGGGAGAGTGGTGAGCATCGATAATTGCACATTTTTTGGATACTCCCCCAGTAATGACGCGTCGGCTCTCCTTATACCACACTCCGTCGATCTTCATTAGTCTGTGTGTATTAATCCACTGTTGTATTTGCGTCTCATCTTGCGCGAGTTCGGCTGGTTCCGTAGCTTCAACCGATGTCGCGTTCATGTTTCGGAGGAACATATGGTCCGGGAGTACCACGATGCTTTGATTGTCATTGTCTCCGGTGTCATAGTCGCTGCGTCTCGACAGCGCGTCAGCGCATCCGTTTGCTCGTCCTGCTACGTGCTTTATTTTGATCGGATATTCGGACAGTTCGACCACTTCCCTTGCTATTCGTCGGTTAATGTTTTGGGGGCTTCTCCAGTATAGCAGGTTTGCGTGGTCTGAATGAACGATGATGTCATGTGGGGATCCCGCTAGTAGGGGTTTCCAATGTTTGAGCGCTTCCACTATTGCCAATAGTTCGAGGTCGTATACGTGGTAATTGCGTTGAGCCGGGTCCAGTGTCTTTGAGAAGTATCCGATTGGGTGTTTCTTGGCGTCTTGTTTTCGTTGCAGAAGGACCCCTCCTATGGCGTATCCCGAGGCATCTACTTCTAGCTCAAACTGATCTGTTAGTACCGGGTGCGCCAGTATAGGTTCCTGTGTCACTCGCGCTTTAAGCATATTGAACGCTACTTGTTGATCTTGCCCCCACTTCCATACTTCCCCTTTTCTTGTGAGAGTGTTCAAAGGGCGTGCATGGTGTGCGAAACCTTTAATGAATGCACGATAAAAATTGCAGAAACCGAGAAAAGAGTGAACGTCCTTAACGGTTTTAGGGATGGGCCAATCACGGATGCCCGCGATTTTTGCAGGGTCCATACGTGTTACCCCCTTTTCAAGGATTACCCCCAGGTAATCCATCGCGGGCGCGTGGAAAAGGCATTTCTCAAGCTTGAAATAGAGATCGTGATCCTTGGCAACTTGTAAAACGTCGCGGACTGCATCCACATGTCCGTCAAGACCAGAGCGAGAAGCAATGCCGATGTCGTCCATATAAAAACGAATTGTGGTGCCCCATGTTTCGTGTTTAAGGATGGTGTCACGGTATATGAAGTTCATCATGGTCTGAAATGTAGCTGGAGAGTTGGTTAGTCCGAAGTACATGACTGTGGGTTCGAAGAGTCCATAGTGTGTTTAAAAGCCGCCTTTTCTTCGTCCCCCTCTTTAATGCGGACGTTGTTGTAGCCCCAGCGGATATCGAGCTTCGTGTAGATGTCCGCATTACTCAAGTCCGTGATGAGATCGGTGATAAGTGGAAGGGGATACTGATTTCGCACCGTTACGTCGTTTAGTTTTCGATAGTCTTGTACAGGGCGAAGTTTGCCATCCTTTTTCTTGACGAAGAAGAAAGGAGATGCGTAGGGTGACTTGGAGGGTCGAATGTACCCCTTTTTTAGTTCGTCGGTGATGAATGTCTGGAGTGCTTTGTCTTCCTGTCGTGTGAGGGGGTAAACCTTACAATCTAATGCTGCTGGTGCGTTCGGCTTCAGATCGATGGCGTGATCCCAACCCGCTTAGGGGGAAATCGGCGCGATTCTTCCTCGCTGAAGAGCGCCGCGAACTGTGTATATTGTGATGGTAAAGTTGCGGCCTTCGTATATTGTTTCGCGTTAATGGCAAGTTCTGTTGCCGTTGTGCAAATGGTGCACTGCTCTTCTAGTTGTTGAACGATTGTATTCTTCTCCTGAGTGAGCAGTGGTTCCGCCATGATGGTGCCAATGACTGGTTGACGCGTTATCTGGGGATTTACGGATCTGATTACCACGGGCAACATGTCTTCGTGGATAGTAGCATATCGCCACGTGAATCGTGGTTCGAATGTGGCCAACCAGGGATACCCTAGGACGACGTCCTTGTTGCCGATGTCGGTTATAAGGAATCTCATTTCCTTGTGAATTCCTTTAGTGCGTACATCGAGGTCCACATAATGAGTGATGGACCCCCCTTTGTTTTCAGTGTTATCAATGTTCCATATTTTGCGTGGTTTTTCCAGGGGGACCAGCCCCAGTCCTATTCTTTTTGCGAATTTGTGGTTCATAAAGCAATCGTAGCTCCGCTATCCACTAGAGCTTGTATGTCGGCCATTGCGTGATGTGTGCGCGCTGAAACTGGAATGTGCATAGACCGGAATCGCGTAGTTACTATTACAACATCACGAGAATGTACTGCCCTCACCCAGGCCGCCGGGTTCAGGTGTTTGGAAAATCCTCCCTTTCCCATATTCCTTTCATCACCAATTCTTGGGTTTCGTCACTCTTGTTGGCAATTGTTTGAAGCACCTGCGCCGCCTCTTGTTGTGGCGTTAGGTTGATAGCGGTGCGTACTTGAGTTGTTTGTGGTTGGTTCTGTCGTGGCTTCCGGGGCTGTGTACAGTCGCGACTGAAATGCCCGTATCGTTTGACAGTTATAACATTGTACTCCCCTAGTGTCACGGGATTGTCCCCCTTGTCGCTGAACATATCCTCCCCTCGGCACGTATCACCCCCTCGATCCTTGAGTATAGGACCGGAAGGTTGGATCGTTGGGGCTCGTATCTTCGGAGCCTGCGACTGCTGCTATGCTGTTATCAACTTCTCCTTGTCTTGCTCTGGCCCGCGCCAACGTGTCCATTGCGTCAGGGTGTGCGAGGTGCGGAGGCGAGAAATACCCTCCTCGATTTCCGGGACGATTTCGGTACTTCTCCAGGTTCTTCTTTCCTTCATTAAAATGATTTTGAAGATGGATATATTGTTCCTGCCTCTTGAGGAGGGCCGCTTTCCATCCTTCATAACTTTGCGGGTTGTCGAGCGTATAACATTGCTCGTACAATTTGCGCGGAAGTCCTTTGGTGAATACGTTGATCACCATTGGCGAATCTGCTTGATAGCCAGCGCGCCGCACTAATTCTTCGAATCTGGACACGTACTTGTCAATGTCCCCTCCTTCCATTCGTATCCCTTCTTGCAACGCTGCTCGCGCTTGCTCTTGTTCCATCGTATTTGTGAATCTTCTTTTGAAGCTGCGGTATACTGCTTCCCATATTCTTTCGTCGCCTTCGGGTATTCCATTCCCAATTTGCAGCGTCAACCACCTAGTGTGGGTGGTAATCCATTCATTCAGGTCGTCCCCTTCTAGGAAAGTGAGGAAGAGAATGGCACACGAGTAGGCTTCTCGCATTGTTTGCGTATGGCGGTTCATGCCCCTGTATAACTCCCACTTGGTAAGGAAGGTTTCAGTGGCTTTTCTATCTCCGCGAAATATAGGAGGTGGCTGCCCTTGTAATTTGTTGTGATCCCCTCTTGCGTTAGGGTCCATTCCCTGCGGTCCACCGCCTCCGCCACCACCCCCGCCACCACCTCCAGCCGGTGGTGGTCCCCCTGCAGGTGGTCGTCGCGGCAGTACTCCTCCGGGATACCGTCCGGGAGGTCCGCCTCCTCGTGGGATGTTGGCGGGTATTCCTTCACCTTCTACATGTTGTCTTGCCAGATAGCTCCATACTCGGCTTTGTTCCCTGTCGGAGGGTGGGTCAGGTTGATCTGGCCCATACATTCGTTGATTTGCGAGTTCATCCAGGGTTACATGGTGACCTGTATTCGGGTCGATGACTCGTTCTTCTTGTTGTAGTGGCGTTGGCGCTCTATCTTCTTCGCGTTCGTTTTGCATCCTTCGCTCAGCCAGTGCGTCAGCGAGCCTGTTTTCTTCCTCCGTGTATGTGCGTGTTTCGGTAGCCATGGCTGCGGGAGATCTAATATTGATTTGTTCTGCTTGGGCAGCTAGAGAGTTGATACGTATCTCGTCAAACCATCTACGCTGTTGTTCCTCTTCTGCGTCAGGTCGGTCTCCCACTTCGTCTTCTGTGGTAGTTTGTTCTGTGCTGCCTTCAGATGGCGCTGGTGCGCTGTCGTCTTCTACTCCGTCAATCGGTCCCCACTGGTCTTGATGTACTACTTCACTTCGTAGGATGTTGCAACCGTACTCGGGTCCTGTGGGTCGGAGTACGTCCCACCATTCTCTGCGAGGGCTCCAAGCAACTTCTGTCCAACACGTGTGTTCGAAATTGAACTCAACTGGGTAAACTCTTGATGGTCTCGTGGGTATATCCACCCAATATCCAGTGACGTTGTTTATCATTCCCCACCACGCGTTTTAAGGTATCGGGTGGGAACATTTCGATCTCCCCTTCGTTCGATGGAGTATTGCACGAATACCCAGCTGTCTGCGGTAGTTTTGGTCGCCACAATGGGAGCTTGGTCTTAATGTTACGTGTCTACTGGCACGTGGCTCGACTTGAGCAACAGATAGGCGACACTACCAAAAGGTGACTTAGCGATATGACGGCCCTTGTGGCACGTGATCGTGAGAGTATAACAGCAAGCCCTTAGTCGTGGGACAATACTGACTCGAGGAAGATAACGACAAGGCAGACTCCTATCAAGAGGAGCGCAAGACTTATCCCAATGAGGGAAGACAAGACGAGTAAAGGCAGAGTAGATTCAAGAAGACCAAGCTGCGGACTACGGCACAGCTTGGCTAACCTTATATACATATACACGAGGGCTTTAAAGCGCCTCTTGAATGGTAAGTAACCAATCACATATAGTATGGTTATCATAAGTGTCCGTCCAAGTCATTCCTTATCGTACAATGATAGCCAATCACCTTATCGTACAGTACTGGGTTTTTCGATACCGTTATCGTGTGAGTCACCTACAGCCTATCACATGTCACCAGTCTGGGGATACATGCTACCCGGAGCCGTTCTTGAGTCGAGTTGTAACATTAGCGCTGTGGAGATCTTCTTCCCTTCATCTGTATAGACATCTTCATTGAGGTAGTAGTAGTTTGCCAAGTTGTTCCAGAAGGATTCTGCCTTCTCTGACTTGCCATCAAATGGCTCTGGGGGAATGCCTAGTATTTTCTTTGGGTTTGGTGCTGCCATGGCAGGGGGAACGATGGGAGGAGCTGCTGTTTGGGGAAGTGCTGGTTGTACAGGCGCAACTATGGCTGGTGGTCTGGCAGGGGTAGGAGAAGCTGCCCTAGGTACTGTAGATGGTGCTTGCGCAACTGTAACTGGGGTAGGGTAGACTGTTGGTAAGGATGGACCTGGTGTACTTGGTAGTGCTCCTGGAAAGACTAGGGGTGACTAAGACTGTGGTGTATGTGGTCTTGATACCTTCTCTAGTAAAGAGGTAACTGTCTTGGTTGCACTTTCTAAGATCTGGGATACTTCTGCTTGATCTGAATCTGAACTAGAACTTGATCCTTCAGATGAAGAATGGGTAGATTTTGCTTCTTCCTGAGGTGTCAATGGAGAACTTGGTTCCTCTTGTTGGATGTTACTAGGCCCTTCTCCTAGAGGGTTGCTTGACTCTTCTTGTGGTGTCTTTGGTTGACTTTCTTTGTTGTCTTCAAAGTTTACTTCCTTGTTATTCTTGTAATACCAGCCGCTCTTGTTAAATGACCAAGCAACGTCTTTGTTCTGGTATTTTCCTGTGAGACTAAGGTAATTGAGGTTTTCAACCTTGTTGAATCCTGGGTAGGCGTTTCTGTAGTCTGGTCTGTCTAGGTTTCTTCCTAGTTCTTCAATAAACCACGGAAATCTTCCGTCTGTGCTGGTGACTGCATATGCTTCCCAATACACGTAGTATAGGTTGTCTTCATAGGAGAAATGTGCGTCTGTGAAGTAGTAGGGGACGTTTGCTTCTTCTGAGTCTGTGAGATCTCTTCTTGTTACTGTGAGCCTTCTGCTCATTCACTGATTTCTTTGGAGTCTAGAGACAGTCCAACCGTCAGAGTCCCACTGGTAAAAAACTTGATAAGCCGGTTGTAAGATGGCATGGTCCGCGGTGTTGGGTCTAAGTTGCCAACGAATCCAATGGTATTCTTCAAATATACCAAAGTGGCTGACTGTAGTCTTGCTTTTCCACAAGTGGTTCTGGAAGTTTAGGGTGCTTGAAGTGATTTCTCATGCGTGCGCTAAAGGTTGTTCAAGGACTAAGGTTGCTCTGTTTGCGTCGTATTGAAGCCTACAGTGGTCTTGGAATCTCTTCAACTCTCTTGGAGATCTGGTGGGGATATGTTCTGATATGTAGATAGCTTCTGGGAAGTGACAGTGGAGGACTGGTTGGGTGGCTTGATACTGGGCCTCTTCACTACTTGTAGAGGGCTGTCTTGGCGTCCTAACCACTGGTCGAATAAGGGGGTACACTGGTTGTCTGCAGACTGGTTGGATACTGGGGTATACTGGCTCTTGTGGGTTAGCTTGGTTAATACTTGGTGGGCTTCTTGCTTGAACTGCTGGCGATGTAATAGTACTGTTTCTGGCATTAAATCTGTTTTGGTGCCTTGACCTTCTTGGTTGTTGCGTGACTTGTTGAGAAGCCAGTCTGATAGCCCACTCAACTGCTTGTTCTGCCAGTTTGTTTCTGAATCAACGGGAACCCTCTATATTTCTCTAGAGGGTAGGTAGCTATGGCCTGGTGCCCACAATACTACACTAGGTGGAGTAGGTGGGGTATCTGGTCTGTATCCGCAGTCACACACTTCTTTACTACACCAACACACTGCTCTGCTATTCCACTGGTTGGAAGTATTACTTTCCCAACCATCAACAGAGCTTGTAGATGGTGGAGGACTTGATGCTGGTGGACTGCTAGGGGGTAGGGTTTCTGGGAATTCTAGGAATTCTGGGTCACTTGGTTGTTCTGGGGGAAGGTGGTAGATCCATGGATCAAGTAGTCTTGGGTCTGGGTTTTCTAAGGTGGTTGTCCAGGTGGCGTCAGTCCACTTGTAAGTGAACTCCTTTCCTTCTGTGATAACTAAGCGGTGGCCTTGTGAGTAACTTACAAGGCGCAGTTCTTGGAAAGATATCTGGACTTCAGTATAGTCCAATCTGAATCGCTCTAGGAAGCGAATACGCTCTCCTCTCCTAATACTTTCAACGAGCTTGGCTTCTCTTGGGGGTACTTCTCTAAACCAGAAGTAGTCGTCGCTGGTCCAAAGGAGAAGGGTTTTGACTGGGTGATTGTGGAGAGTGGTGGTGGCAGCTAAATGCCAATATAGGAGTTGTTCTTAAGCTGTGTCGGTGATTCTTGGTAGGTCTTGGGTAACAAACTCTTCAAACCTTGAAGAGGATAGTACTTTGCAGAAAGGAAGTAGTTCTTCTAGCTTCCTTAGAACTAAGAAGGCGTCACTCCAGCAGTCTATGAGATTATTTGAAGAGACGTCGATAAGGGAGGAAGGGGGGTAATAAAGTTGAAGTTGTTGTTGACGATGGGTGTCAAACAAGGCTTGAGCTCTTCTAGCTCATTCTTCTTCTGTAATGCGCACTGGGAACAAAAACACTAGACCCCTTTTATTGATACAAGAATTCCCAGCTACCTACTACAAGCACTTACTACTATAGTAAGTGATTATAGCTCTTGGTCGTCTGGGTAATGCGTAATGTGTTGGAAGGGGTCAGCTGGAATACGGGGGTGAAAGCAATACCCTATCAAGTGAGGGCTGGTCTGGAGTACGTCTTCAAAATGATATCCTTGTTCGATAGCATACACCCTTCCTTCAAAAAAGGTTAAATAACCATAGGTGGTTATGACCCTTCCGTCTAGGAAGTCTTGTACTTCCAAAATGGCCAGAGAGTATACATACCCCTGCTTAGTGATGTCGTTCAGGGG
>WTXK01000427.1:0-37899 GCA_025769895.1 Lactarius psammicola | reverse complement strand
AACGTAACGACCGGAGACAGTGGCAGGCCAATTTACCGGACACAGTGACGCGGTCTTGTCTGTGGCATTCTCTCCAGATGGCCAACGCATCGTCTCGGGCTCTTACGATGGAATGATTCGTGTGTGGAACGCCACGGGAGAGACCGTGGCGGGTCCATTTACTGGACATACGGGTTCGGTCGAGTCTGTGGCATTCTCGCCAGATGGCCAACGCATCGTCTTAGGCTCGAACGATCGAACGATTCGTGTGTGGAATGCCACTACGGGAGAGACAGAGGCAGGCCCATATGTTGGACACGCGTCTTCTGTCAGGTCTGTGGCATCTCGCCAGATGGCCAGCGCATCGTCTCGGGCTCAGACGATGGAACAACTCGTGTGTGGAACGTAACGAAGGGAAAGTCAGAGGCAAGCCCATTTACTGGCGACACGGGTCAGTGCATTGTCTTATCAGGACATGGCCCAATTCGTATGTTTAACCCAACGACAGAAAATACGGAAACTACAAGACACGTCAACTTCACTGACCACTCCGTGGTCAACGAGGAGGGATGGATATGTGGTAGCGGAGATGAACTCCTAATGTACATCCCGCTAATACATAGGGACCACCTCCACCGCCCAAGTAATATCTGGGTTGCTGGAGAACATGAAACCCGCGTTGATCTCTCTACTTTCGTACATGGGCGGAGTTGGACTACTTGTATTAGTAATGCTTAGATGGAACGCAACAGCAATCCGTGGTTTTTTCTTTAGGTCTGAAGTGTAATGTGAAGAAAAGAGCTCAGTAGGGCAGTCATGTTGAAGCCTCAGTCCTCGCAAGGTGTTGGTGCGTTGTCATCAAGGTAACCGCGCAGTCACATATTACAGCAGGTGGGTGTTGTGAGACGCTCATCGCACATCTGTTATCAGAGGAGAAAACGCAGAGGGTTCCCCTTCGGTAAGCAAACTATGATGGCGCCGCGATCCGGTCCTCGATTCCGATTCGTGTCATTCGGCGGCTGACACGAAACTCAACCGCTTAAGTGCCGGACAAGTGCAAGTTAGGCGGAAGCTAGGATACATAACCCTAACGCGTTTGGCACCACCAGGTTGATCGAGCGTGGCTCGTGCATATCCACACGCCAACACCTTTCCACAGTTACGTTTGCACATCCTGCTGCAGCAGCAATAGGGGAGCCCCGCGGATCAAGGGTTTTCGATCCGACCGTACAGATCAGATTCGGTTAACTAAAAAATGCCGCGAGTTAACTTATGTGGATGGGGAAAAGATCGGCGTGCAAAGTGGCAAGGACTCACAGCGCGAGAAGGTGGGATGTGCCTGCCTCAAATCTATTTCTAGAGCCGGGAAGCAGATAGCACCGATCGTCGGGTTGTCTACTACATCTTCTACGCATGCAAGTGCGAGTGCGGAGGACCGTCGGCGATGGGGGTGGGGTGGAGGAGAGCCGGCGTAAGGGCGTCCTTGTGCTGTTAGGCCATAGTACATGGAAAACAGACTCGTCAGGAATGCTAGCGTTTCATCGCCGTTGATAGGCGGCGCGCGGAATTGTAGCGTTCGCGAACACCAGAACCAAGCACTAGCAGACACAAGAGACATGCTCCGCCCCTATGAGTTCGTCCCCCCTTTCTTTTCCCCCATTATCTTCCCTCCGTGCCAGAACGAGCCAATACAGGCGCAGAGGGCGGAAGGAAGGAATGAGGACCACAGGGTTGCCAATCCCTCTCGCTGAGCGTCCTTCCGACGATGCCAGTGAGTCCCATCTTAGTTAGCGAAATAGGCGATAACTGGGCTGATGAATGCCGCATTAAACGCCGCTCTTGATCGGTGCAATCCGATAAAAAATCGGGTGCTAGGCTGTTGATTGCACCTCTAGCGCTTCAGCATGGGCAAAATCAACTTGGAACCAACGATGCATCGATATGTGATGGGAGGGTGACGTTGATACTATTGCACAAAGAACAGCACACGCCAAGACAAACGCGGCGACGAGAACAGCGGCACAATCCTGTGGTTTTGAACTCCGAGTTCGTCGTTGCCATGCATAGAAAACCGTGACATAGGCTATTCATCTCATTGACCCGGGAGGAAGAGAGCCGGTATTGTCGCTTGCAACAGTCCAGTGTGGTCGGTGTTCTCTTCCTTTCAGAAACACTGCGGAGTCAGGATCCAGCTCGGACAAGTAGGGGGGTGTCGCGACGTCATTGCGGTTCAGGGTTGCCACCATGACTATCAATTTCTTAGATGGCAAAGTAGGCCCACACCCTGGTTCGTTCTCAAATTAGGGTAGGGTCGAGGGTCAGTACCAATCAAGAATCAAGAATGCCTAAATACTTAATAGGCGACCGAGAAGCCAATGATCGACTAGAGACCCCTCTGCCTTTTGCACATGAACATAAAGAATCCGGGAAAGTGAGTAACCTAAAGAAGACGATTAAACATAGGCGCGTTTTTCATCAAAATTGTGATGGCGGTGCTACCGTACAGACTCAAAACAGAACACACATACAGGAGGGTATCGTACTTACGTACTTCGCAAGAATTGTTTTAAACAATGCTGCTGAGATCAAACCTGCCATCACTTCCCTTCACCGCGACGCCCTTCTCGGTCACAATTGCTGTGATAAGCTCGGCAGGTGTAACATCAAAGCTGGGGTTATAGATCCCGTCTAACCCCTCAGGAGGAATCATGACGGCCGCTTGAGCCTTGTTGCCTTGTTGATCAAGGGAAGGAGGATACAGCGCACCGCGCACGATGCATGCTTCTAGAGGCGGACGATGTTCGATTGGAATGCTTGAGTGACAGGGTCAGCAAGAAGCGAGATACAGACGAAAAAGTCGAGCCTACCCTGAACCATCGGCAACATCGAGGTCAACTGTTGTGATAGGTGCGACAACGATGAACGGGATATTGTGACGTGCCGCTAGCACTGCGGCATTGTAGGTGCCGATCTAGGGTGTCATTGAGAACCCTAGAGTGAGGCGTGAAACGCATGTTAGCGTACCTTGTTAGCCGTGTCGCCATTTCTGGCAATACGGTCAGCTCCAACGGCTGACAGCGATGACTCGTGAACAAGGGCAGGAGGATAAGGGTGCAAGGTCAGGAGCATACCTACGGCGTGTATATTGTGATGCTGGAACAACGAACCCACCATGGTGTCGACGATCATAGTGGATGGGATTTGTAAAGTTTTGAGCTCCAGCGCAGTCAATCTAAAAATATTCACACTATGGGTACAAAGCAAAACACTCGCGTCATCCGCCCAGCGCACCTAGAACCTTGATGATACGGTGCGGTCTGGGTGAAATATGCTCTCCCAAGCTTTCCCGTTTCATGTAGGTATGTTATAAGACCGAGGGCAGTACCATATCCCTGAAAGTGGGAGCGTCGAGTTAGTCACAGGGCTGAGAGATACAAGGAGCGTCTAACCGAAGTAGCCAAAGAGCCAGTGTTGCAAACTGTCAAAACATTGAGGCCATTGCCCGAGGCGCCGTTCCCCTTCACCAACTCGACCAACCAATCACCGCCCCACTTGGCCATGGCCTTGTTACGGCCGACGTCTTCGGCCGCGACTTGTCTACCATCTTGTACCAAGTCCTCTGCAATTTGACGAGCGTCCTTTCCTGCGTCCAAGGATGTTTGGAGAGTACGTGCAAGACGACGTGTAGCGGCACCGAGGTTGACGGCGGTCGGACGGGCGGTGAAGAGGAAGTCGAGTATGGGGGTGACGTGTGCTTTGAGAGCTTCCGGGGACGAGAAGAAGTCGGGTGAAGGGGAAGATCGGAGCTCGCGGGCGAGATGCTGAGAGAAGGCGAGTGCAGCAAGAGATCCAATGGCAGGTGCCCCACGAATCTGCGATAGGAATGTGAATAACCAAGATGAAGATTCATTAAAATTGTACCTTCATTGAGCGGATCGCATCGTGAGCTTGTTCGATGGTATCTATAACCAACCACTCGGTCGTGTGTGGCAATACTAGTTGATTCACAATTTGAATTTTGTCATCGGATAGTTGGATGCTCGTCAGTGTTTCGGCCATAGTCGAACGCAGTCATTGAAATTCTCGGATTTGGCTATTGGATAGCCTACAACACAGTTCAACCAATGACAAGAGGCAGACGGAAAGACACCACTCTTCCACTTTCCCGCGGTCTTATCATCCAAAGAGCTTATCGCGATAGGAAAGCAAAATACATCGCAGACCTCGAAGATCGATGTCGTAAAGCAGAAGAAGAGAACGTCCAATTGAAAGAGGAACTCGCACTCGCTCGATCCCAGTCTCCAAATGCATCCATTAATATCGAACTGGTAATTCACAACAGTACCTGGACCTGCTCCTTTTCTGATGAACTCTAGGCACAAGCTTGTTCGGATCTGATGCGCAGTCTCCAGAGAACGCAGACAGCCCTATCGCTCTTTCAGCAGCGGGCGCCTGCCAATGTACCTGCACCTGAGTCAGACAAGTAACTCGTGACATGGCTCGATGACCATACAGTCCACTCATTTCTCTTCAGAACGATCCCCTCCGCTGCGGAGCTTGATATCGCCGCCGTTCTCACTCACGCCCTTCGGCAAGGTCCACCAGCGCCTCTGTCGCAACAGCCGCAACCGAGCGATACCCATCCGAGCGCGGGAGACAGCGATGGTACAGAGTGTTGTGGTGGAATCATTGACTGCGGGGACCTCGTTGAATGAGCGTTGATAGTACAAGACCCTCGACTCCTTCCCCCTTCAATGTCGCGTATTGTATGTACACGACATATTTCAATCGGTCCATTCCTCTCGTATACCGGTAAATTTTTAGGGATACAGGTAGATCATGATTTCCGTCAGAGGTCCGAAAAACGCCCCTGCATTTAAAATTTATTGGAGCAGTGCCAAAAGGATGAAACGTCGTTCAGGCAAATTTAATACCGGGGATGCATGTGGGGGAGCTGCTAGATGACCAGGTGACAATGTGCAACGTACAGTACCAAAGTGCAGTATCTGGGGGATATTCTTCCGTACACGCAAACACCCGGAAGTGTAATAGGCATATCGTGCTCACATGAACCGTTAATAACTTACGCATGTGCCTGTTTCACCACCAACCAACGCAAGTGTGAAACATGGAATAACAGTTTCGTACAGTACCCGAAGCAAACAATGCAAGTGGTAACGCGGTAATACAAGACACGTTGCGGTAAAAGGTACAGACATTACTAAACTTGTGAGGCCCGAATGGAACAGACGGAAGTGATCGAAATCGAGCAATTGGTTATCGAAGTTCAGACGCGATTGCAATCAGCCGAACGTGCCAGAGCGGGCGAGGAAGGTCAGGGTCGCATTGAGGAAGCACAGAAAAGTTCTGGCCGAGGGTACCGGTATATTCGGTCAATTGCCAAACCTCAGGCGGTGATCGTTTGGATAGGGTAGGCCTCAGGTCTCAGACCCTTTGGCCAGGAAAGGTAAAAATAGGCAAGGCAACCACACCACAAGATGTCATACGATCGACTTGCGAGCCGATTAAACGTCTTTTAAGCGTGGCCTGGACTGTTGTGGTCTGCTCTAACAATGATTCGGAAGCATCGATGAAGCCGCATGTTTTGTGAGTCCGGGGCGAGGCCCGCTCCGGGGTCGTGGGAAATCGGTGGTATATAAAACCAAGTGGGCGGCCAACAAACGAACAGGTTGCGCTGCTCTCTTCCAATCTATGATATACCTGCTCCAGTAAACTCTCTCTTTCTCCCTCTTCTTTCGTTTCCGTGCTCACATATATCTTCGCTTATAGCATATTTCACAACATCGGAAATATACTCTTCGGACCACCGGCTTTCTCCCTCGTTGACACAGACAGGCCTCCTTAGTATCTCCCCCAACTCAGTTTTCTAGCACCCCTCTTCCTACCTGGATTCCTCCATCCCATGGGATAAATTGTTTCCACGGATCACTGAATCAGCGCGACTGCTTCAGAAAAATTTTCATAGAGACTCTGAAACACTGCCACAACGTTTTCGTCATCCTTCGCACGTCGGTTACCCTCCTCTTGATACCATACCTCATTAGGTTTTCGTGATGAATGCACTACGCCCTTCTCTCTTCCGACCTACCGGTCGCCCTTCACCTCCCCCAACCCCCACCCCGACTCCAACCCCTCCGCGGTCAGATGCGGCTAGTCCGGCAGACAAGGCGTCCCGCTCTATCCCCAAGTTGTCTCTTACCGGATTTAAGAAGCCGTCCTCGACTCCGTCCGTACCACCGTCACAATCTGCCGCTATCGTTCAGGATGGCTCGTACCTTCAGGTTCTCAGTCTCAAGCTCAGTGAAGGGATTTCCAAAGCGCTTACGCAACCCGTCGGTCCCGCTCCCTCGAATGAGTCACTCAATGGGAGACGTCCCATTCCAGCTGGTCGAGGGCGCTCGTTCGGTTCTCTTATCGCGGTGTAAGTGGTCGGTTCCTAGCGTCCTGGCTTCAAGTTCTCCTTTTGACACGTTCGTAGCGAGCTAAATGCATCTCGGGACAATCCTCACCTCCATAAGGCAGTCTTGCGGTCCCTGCAGCGCCCACTGTCAGCTTTGTTGACTAATTTGTCAAACAACTTGCTGCAGTTGTTATCCTCTCCCGAATTTCTTAATCCGCCTGTTCCGACACCTCAGGCACCGAACCCTAACCCCACCCAGCTTCATGCCTTGTCTCTTGCAACTTTCGCTGGCGAGTTGCTTGAGGTTTTTGATGAGCTCGGTTTGGGATTAGATTCGGATGCTCGGGGAGATGGTCTGAAATCCACGAGGGAGGCTTTGGTATCCGTCACCACGAGGGTCATTCATCCGTTAGTCGCCGGCATCAAGACTGAGCTCACATCCCTCGTCGCAGCGCTCGAGGTGACAGCCGCGACATCCTCTGTTAAATCTACCGTGTCTTCCTCAAAAGCAGTCGCGGTCACACAGCACCCTTCCATCACCAATCTTCAGACTGTCGTACCGATTTATGCACGCGCCCTAGCGCGTTATTTTGCCACTACTCCGACCCAGTCCTATCTTGCCTCTTTGGAGATTTCGGTGGTTTGGCGTGCTCTAGTTGCCCTCGCCCATAGGGTTCCTTCTCAGTTATCTCCGCATCCCTCACCGAACTTGATAGGGAAGAAGGGTCGCCCTGCAGGCAGCACACCCCCAACTACCCCCCCGTCAACCAGGTTCATTCTAAAGCTTCCCCCATCTCGTCCTCCCTCACCACCGACCCTGCAACCTTACATGCCACCTGTCGTTATTGACACACGCGCCGTATGCGACCTACTTTCCTCTCTGCCTCGTCCAGATGCCGAAAAAGAGACTACGCGTCTGGCACGGGAAGCCGTCAACGATGCGTGCGATGGACTTAGGGCTCTCCTGCGGCTCTTAGAGTCTGTGCAGACGATTACCATCCGGGACCCGGCCGAGCTTGCGCGTGAACTAGGAGTCTTGACGGCGGACCTGCCGACTCTGATCGCACTTCCTATCATTCTGAACACCTACGTGTTTACAGGAGAGAAGGGCGGGCCTCGGTCCGTCCCTTCCATGCTGGGCCTTCCGGAGGAGCGTTATCGTCAAGAGTGCCTGACAGGATTCGGCAGAGCAGAGGAGTGTACCGTGGCGGTTGGCCAGAGGGTACTCCACGTACTCTCAAACGAGTCAGGACTGTTATCCGATCCAGCCGTTGAGGCGGTCGTCCTTTGGCTCAAAGACGAGATCACCTCTGTAGACCCGTGAATCTTTCCAGAGGGCCGCGGATTGTACCCTTGGATATTATTATTGTCTTGGAGGTTATAACCTGGTTTCTTTTTAGATGCCCAGCATTGGATTACTATTCGTCCTGGGGCTACCAAGGTTTTTTTCTGTGTTTTATCGACTCGTCTATCAATCGTGTTTCGCGCTGCGTTTATAATAGACTATACCGAGCCCTGTATTGTGGTAGACTTGTTCGATCATCTGTACAGTGAAGCATACGTCCGATTTAATGAATGCTTGTTTTTGTTTGGTCGAAATCGGGTTGACCTTTTTTCCTAGACCTTGCACGCTGCACTGACAGGCAATCAAGGCGGACCATCACTAGCCCGAGAAGCCCGCCGGGAAAGGAATCCGAAGAAGCGCTCTCGTTGGCACTTGGAGGATTTATCAATCATGTGGTCCAGCCTGAGCTAACACACCACGTTCTATTACTGGCTCTGATTGCTTCGACCTCGTGCCATCTATCTACGGAGATTCCCATTCGCCAGTCTTCTACAAGTAAGATGGAAGGACACCACGCAACATCCACGGAACTTTTCCACGAACGACCTGTTCTTCTCTCGGTCCTTTCGGGCCGCCGTCGCGATGTTCGTTTTACACATATCGGGCAAACCGTTTCGGCTCGGGGAGCCATCTCTTTCTACCGGGGAATACGTCTCTCCGCGCGTTGCATCGCATCTCCGTTGTCTTTCTATACAAGTAATTGTCGTCATGGCTCGCTTTGTTGTCCTGCCCACCCTTTCATGGAAACTCCCGTCCGCCGTAAGTTAACATTGGCCCCAGAAAAGAGGAGGGACGTTTCTAACAGTGCCACCTCACGCGATCCCATCCAACTCGGGACCGCCGCCGACCTGCAAGTCGTGCACGCTCGCGCACGCGACGGCCCTGAGCACGTTCGTCGGGCCCTCCGCCATGACGGCGCTTAGCTCCGCAGCGCTCTTGACGAGCAAGAACCCCGCAAAGCCTAGCGCGTTCACGCTCAGCGCTTCGCCGGACACCGCGAGCTTATGCGACTCGCGCTGTCGCGGGAACACGTACAGATGTCCGAGCGTCAACACCACGTTGTACGACAGCCCCCCACCGCTACCCTCTTCCGAGTCGCCGGTGGTAGCGGCGTGCCGCACAGTCGAGATGCATAGGTCGAGAAGCTCGATGAACGCTTGTGCTAGTGCTGGCTCGAGCTCGGTGCGCGTCGCGGAGGAGGGCAGTGCGAGGCGCCGGATGTGGTTGGCAAAGGGGAGAGCGGACAGGGCGAACGGTTTGTCTGTTGTTCGCGTCCGCGAGGGGGGGATCAGTTCCTTGTTGGTCGAAAGGGGGGGGGAGGGTTGGTGATACTGACCTTCTTTCTCGATACGGGCGGCTTTTGCTAGCCGCTCGATGGGCGGACCATCTTCGTCCGCTGTGGGGAGGAACTGTAGATGCTTGTGTGCCTGACTCGCACCGCTCTGTTCACCGCCTTCCCGAGCGAACGAGCAGATGAGAGACGGAGTTGCTTCAGGCTATACTCGAGCTAGAGGGGGAAAGACCATGTACGCACAATTGTAGAAGGCGAATAGATGCTTTCCTGCCTTGTTCGCCGCACGAAGGAGTAGATACGCCTGGACGAGGTCGCTGGGGTATAACGGCGACGTCTGGCTCTGGAATTCTGTTGCGTACCCCCCCGCCATTCAATGATGGTATGTGTCAGATATAGCAATACCTGATACAACAGTTCTGCTCACCCTTGGTGACCAAAAGGAAGTGCTCCTCGACGACGGAGTACTTGTTAAGCTGTAGGCCATCCGCAGAAAGATATTCTTGTTATACAGGCTCCGAAGGACTACAGTGGGGCATCCACTGACCAGGACGGCGTACTCGATGCCCTCCTCTTCGTCCTTCAGCTCGCCGACATAAAGGTTCGGGTTGTACGGCGGTTTGAATGGGTCCGGGCGCTTCTCCTTCTCGGAGTCGGCAGCGGTCACCTCGAGGGGTGGGGTCGGCAAGTTAGGCTTTTGCAAAAGGGCCGGACACAATCTTATCTCGAACTAGACGTTGGGAGGAGGTAGGGGGCCGTTATACAAGTAGAGAAGTTTTATTACCCACATCGATACCCAAGTCCCTGTGCGTGTGAACCTCTGAAGGGAAGAACAGCAGATCTCCCGACGCCTTGCCCTTCTCAAACGCAGGGCGGATGGCGGAAACGATTGCTGGTGGGCTCGTTGTAGCCGTAGCGGAGGACATGGTCTTGTTCCGCAACCCTACGATTCCTGAGATCCAACGACGCGCAATGGTGGGCACAACAAGGAACCAGGAATGAATTCTCACACGTTCACAAGTCCAGACCCAACAGGTAAAATCTCAAAACACAAGCGTGCATCCAGATTACAAGGGAAAAGAAAAAGATAACAACATCGAAAACAAAAAAGAGAGCTTCCTTCTGCGCCGCGGGACCCGCCGTGCGCGATCGGTCGAGTGAAGAGCGAGGCAACAACTAGTGTCCGGCTGCATGCAGCCTCCCAGCGCCCGTTGTCAAGCACGCTCCCTCCCTTTCTTGTCCTTCGGATCCTTCATCACCTCCCCTAGCATTATAGCGCGACTATAACCAATGAGAGCAACGAGTGACCATATTGCTCCATTGGTCCCCTGTGGACGAGGCGGTGCTCTCCGTTATTCACTGATTAGCAGTCGATGAGAGTAAACGAACCTGATAGAACATTATGGCAAAGAATATCTGGAAGGTCAACAAGACCACTCTGGTGACCAAATTTCGATGCGCGGCGGTCCCTCTCATAAACGGGGCGGGATACTCGAACGCAAGAACGACGAGTCCGAGGAAGATTGATATGATTTGAATGACGGGCGCTTTGACCATAAGAGCGATAAAGAACGCATCCTGTTTCGCTGGTCTAGGGAGGAAGGAGGAGAGGAAACGGTTTAACAAAGACGAAGAGAGGGTGATAGATGGGGACACACTGTATGCCACCGGGGTTACGCCTGATTCCGCTGACAAAGTCCCAAAAGAACTTGCGATAGAGGAGCCCAAAGTAGCCTGCCCAAACCGTATCTACATTGGGACTGTTAGCTGGTAGTAACCATAACACGTGTAGTCACCACGGACAGACGGAGGCTGTGATAGAGACGTAGCGAGAGTACTCGTGCCAAACAAGTTTTCCCATTTCTTTTGCTTAGACCTGCTAGTAGGGTGTGCTACGCTGAAGGTGAAGGAGGTGTGTATCCAGGGAGCGAGAGGGAGAGCCAAAATACACAGAACTATCGGAGGAGTGTGACTAGACCGCGGGACACAGAACAATAGGGAGCCTGCTCGACAAAAGAGGGTGACGAGAAGGAAGTGAGAAAAAGAAAAGGCGAAGGGAGGGAGCTCTGCTCGACCGAAAAAAAGCACGGGGGGACGGGGAAAAAAAACAAAAGGGGAACGAAAGGAAGATAAAGAAAGGGAGGAAAGAACAAGGCGCCCACTGGCACAGGCGTTCACTTGATGAACGATCTCACATCATTAGCTTGACGACCATCGCAAAGTGCCGTCCGTTGATACTCCGTTGTTTCCACCCAATCCATTTCCTCATTGTTTAGCAATACTAATGCTCTCCTCGGCCTCGGGTGCTACACGTTTTATAAAAATGAAAACGTCCGTACGAACACGCCCCACAACTTCACCCCTAACAGCCTAATCACCCTCCCAGCCCAGGTGCCAGCTTCAATGCCGGCGGGCGTAGAGACCGGTCCAGTGCACCCGACTTGATGGTATCAAAGGACAAGCCGTTAGTTGGCAGTTCTCAACAGACAGATCAGTCAGTTCTGACGCACCACACTGCTTTGGTCTTGCAATTCACCCGCCTGCCTGTCATCACGCGAGCCCTGCATCACGCTCGTTTTCGGCGCTGCAGGCGACATCGTCTCCACGTTGCCCGCAAACGAATTGACATCCAGCGCAGATCGCACAGCCGATAGCGGAGGCGTGGAACCCTTCTCGAGATTACTGGGATCAGAGAAGGGGTTCTGCAGCTCGAACCCCGTCGGCGACAGTGGACTAAAGTCAGGAGTACTCGGTGTTTGTATGGGTAGATTCGGTGTCATGGGTGTTCCCACAGATGACCTCGGGTGCGTCTTATTTTGTTGTGCGCGTCGACGCCAACGCCGAACAAAAACGACCGCCAATACGATGAGCAGGAGTAACATAAGTATTAATATTCCCGCCACGAGCGCCCCGATAACAACAGGGCTGAGCCGTTTGGAAGGATGTGACCCCTTCTGATCATCTCCTACATTGTTACTATAAACATGCGTTGAGTATGTGCCACCTATACGCTATGGCGAACGAAGATGAGCACTCACGCCGAATTTCCCTCGGGGTTCTGTGCCGTACTGCTCGGGTCTGACTGATTGTTAGAGGGTGTGCTGTCCGTGCCATCGGGAGCTGTGAACACAACTATTCTGTCAATATCCATGAATTTCCCCGTGTCCGGCTGGTCCAAGTTTGCGGTCAATGTGAGATTGTGTGACTGAGGTGCTAGATTGTTGGAAAAGTACTGGAGAGGAAGTCAATCACGAAGTGAGATCAGGATTGTATAATTTACTGACCAACAAAGTCTGCAAGCAAAAAAGGCAGAGTTAGCGCACGCCATACAAGAAGTCGAGGGCACGTACACCTTCGTGCAGAGCGCTCGCCAAACCATTCGAGCCACCCAAGAAGTCACGCTTAATCCCGTCCACCGTTACAGAATAGTTGGCGTGGGCAGGGGAGACCGTGCCGTAGATAGCAACGGCATCACCGTCAAACGTGAACTGCGCCTGTGCCCCCCTAGATTGAGTGAAGCTGATGAAGACAAATGCGTCAACGCAAGAACTCGGAGGCCAAGTATGATAGGGGGACGCACTGCAGCGTGTTGTTAAAGTTCCCTTCCAAGCTAGTAAGAAGTACCCAGTCTCCAGAAGAGGGTAAGTAGTTGATAGCAGGGCTAATGTCATCGGTTGTCGTGTTCGCCACTGTCGCGCTACGGGATGAAGTTTGTCTCAGATTCCGTGTCACACAGCGAAGTGGTCATGGAAAGGCGGACCTAGCAGAGCCAATCTGTGTCTCAAAAATAATAGTGTCGAGGTCGACGGCTGAACCTGAGCCTGTGTTGGTGAACACAGCTGTATGGGGACCGTTTGCGAGACCAGATTGACCGCCGAGCAGTTGCTGGAAGGACGCAGTTTGAGACTGTGCGTTTCCGGATACAGATTGGCCGTCAACAAAGATATTGTAAGTCCCGTAATCTGGCCTTTTAGCGCCGAAAAACCAAATTCCGGTGCCTGGAACACAGGTTCAGAAGAGCACGAAACAGGGAAAGGAATAAAAGCAACCATCGAACTGGATAGTTGCTGATGCACCCTGGGAGGACGCCGTATGCCACGTTTTCTGGGAGTACGACTTGCATGACGTTAGCACGTGAATGTCGGGATGTAAGGGAAACAAGGACAGGCACCTGAGCACTTATATCGTTCATAGGTGAGTCCGTCCATGCGCCGGCAGGACTGTACGAAATCAAAGGAGAGCTGTCATCAGCTATGTCCCATAGAAAGGGTCAGTCGGGCCTTTGAAGCGATGGATCTAAGGAGTCACTGCTGACCAGAAACATTGAAAGCAGTCATCAAGACCACAATAAAAATATTACAAGAAAAAAATAAGTCAGGGCTTGGAAACCTGGCTAGCAGGGCCGAGGGAGAGCAAAAGAAAGACGAAACGGCCTAAGAGAGTAGCGGGGTACCATGACATTTTTATTGATCGATTGGTCAACTTAGCTGTGTCGACCGATCTTCGCCTCTGGGTCTCGGACGTCTCGGCCCTAAAAAAGACTCGGAAGTGAGGGTCTTGGAAACTAATTGCCAATCATGCGATCACCATCAAAGCGACTTCATCCGGCGATGATCAAAGCAAGAATTAAAACATCCCAGTGCGTCGTGTAAGCCCTGCTTTTCTGGTTTGGTACCGTAATATTGTCATTCCGATCCTACTACACTGTTTGAATAGCTTCGGCATAATTTTCTGTAGGTAAATACACAATTCGAATCGTACTGTAATAGCCTGTAGGGGACTTACTTTCCAACCAAATGGGAAAAGCTTGGCAACAAAAGGCCGGAGACTCGGAAGAAGTCTCAGGCGACATGTCACGTATTACTTTAAAACCCCACTTTTCATGCACGAACTAGAGAGCTACACTCGAGATGCTTCGGGTTCTTTGAGCGTTACCCTTGGACATCGAGCTTGGCAAGCATCCTTACCGACTCGTGATTTGTGCTGTACACAGAGTTCGCAGGTGAGAATGGCGCGGGTAGGAATATCTGCCAATGGCCGCCATCCGCACGGCCATGCTAGCAGGGTTGGAAGATGAGGGATCCCACCCATTCCGAGCCATCCTATGAATGTTCTATGTATGTTCGGCTGATGACTGCAAATAACTTTACCGCCGCGTTCTGCCGTTCTCTCATTTGTGATCAAGTAAGCACTTCTGATACATCCCTGTTAGTCCCTGGCCCACGGTGAATAGTAGACAGATCTCTCAGGTTAGAACTTCAATTTTATTCTCCCATCTGGATGTCCACCCTGCAAGGGGCTACACGTGGTTTCAAGCCGGCGCCCTGTTGGTTTACCGCAGTTCTATCTAGGTGTTAATACAAGTACTCCAATTGTGACCGTGCACGAAAGTAGAAAGATCCAGGCGAGTATTGTGTCCCCCCCCAACCCAGATACTACTCGGGCGGTGGAGATTATCCCTATGTAATGGCGGGATCCACATTAAAAGCTCATTGTTGCTACCACATATCCATCCTTCATCGTTTATCTTGGATTGGTCAGTGAAGTCAACCTGTCCAGTAGTTTCTGTCTCCCCTGTCGTGGCGTTCCACAAACGGATTGTTCGGTCGGCCGAACCTGAAACGACGTGCTGGCCATCTGGAGAAAATGCCACAGATGTGACCAAATCCAAGTGTCCACTAAATGGGCCCGCCACGGTCTCTCCCGTCGTGGTGCTCCACACACGAATTGTTAGATCGTCCGAGCCTGAGACGATGTGCTGGCCATCTGGAGAGAATGCCACAGACGAGACCGCATTCGAGTGTCCACTAAATGGACCTGCCACTGTCTCTCCAGTCGTGGCGTTCCACACACGAATTGTTCGATCGCGCGAGCCTGAGACGATGTGCTGGCCATCTGGAGAGAATGCCACAGACCTGACCCAATCCGAGTGTCCTCTAAATGGACCTGCCACTGTCTCTCCCGTCGTGGCGTTCCACACACGAATTGTCTGATCGATTGAGCCTGAGGCGATGTGCCGGCTATCTGGAGAGAATGTCACAGACGTGACCCGATTCGAGTGTCCACTAAACGGGGCCGCTACTATCTCTCCCGTCGTGGCGTTCCACACACGAATTGTTTGATCGGAAGAGCCTGAGACGATGCGCTGACCATCTGGAGAGAATGCCACAGACATGACCCAATTCGAGTGTCCTCTCAATGGACCTGTCACTGTCTCTCCTGTCGTGGCATTCCACACACGAATTGTTCGATCGTCTGAGCCTGAGACAACATGTTGGCCATCTGGAGAGAATGCCACAGACCTGACCCAATCCGAATGTCCACTAAATGGACCTGCCACTGTCTCTCCCGTCGTGGTGTTCCACACACGAATTGTTCGATCGTAAGAGCCTGAGACGACATGCTGGCCATCTGGAGAGGATGTTACAGATGAGACCCGACTTGAGTGTCCACTGGATGGGCCCGCCACTGTCTCTCCCGTCGTAGTGTTCCACACACGAATTGTTTGATCGGAAGAGCCCGAGACGATGTACTGGCCATCTAGAGAGAGTGCCACAGACGAGACTGGATTCGAGTGTCCACTAAATGGGCCCGCCACTGTCTCTCCCGTCGTGGCGTTCCACAAGCGAATTGTTCGATCATCCGAGCCTGAGACGATGTGCTGGCCATCTGGAGAAAATGCCACAGACCTGACCCAATCCGAGTGTCCACTAAATGGGCCTGCCACTGTTTCTCCCGTCATGGCGTTCCACACGCGAATTTTTCGATCGCCCGAGCCTGAGACAATGTACTGACCATCTGGAGAGAATGCCACAGACGAGACCGCATTTAAGTGTCCAGTAAATGGTCCCGCCACTGTCTCTCCAGTCGTGGCGTTCCACAATCGAATTGTTCGATCGGCCGAACCTGAGACGATGTACTGGCCATCTGGAGAGAATGCCACAGACATGACCCAATTCGAGTGTCCTCTCAATGGACCTGCCACTGTTTCCCCCGTCATGGCGTCCCACACACGAATTGTTCGATCGTCCGAGCCTGAGATGACATGCTGGCCATCTGGAGAGAATGCCACAGACCTGACCCAATCCGAGTGTCCACTGAATGGGCCTGCCACTGTCTCCCCCGTCATGGCGTTCCACACACGAATTGTTCGATCATCCGAGCCTGAGACGATGTGCTGGCCATCTGGAGAGAATGCCACAGACCTGACCCACTTCGAGTGTCCACTAAATGGGCCTGCCACTGTCTCTCCAGTCGTGGCGTTCCACACACGAATTGTTCGATCGTCCGAGCCTGAGACGATACGCTGGCCATCTGATGAGAGTGCAATGGAATTGACCCAACCCGCAACGTGTGAAATCACCATCTCTGATGATGGCCAATGAGACAATCGCCCACTTTTGACACGCAACGTTTGAGAAAACATGCTTGAATAGTGCATAGAAACAAGGGAACAAGTGGGTGCAAATGGTAGAGTAGAAAGATAGACATGGGGAGTACTCTTTGCCATGGCCATCCCGAAATACCGCACAAATACAGAGGCGTCGTTGATGAATGCGGTGAATTTCTCTAGCTCTGTCTTAGAAACCTGCTGCGATAGTTGTCATTGGTTGTTTGCCTACTTCACAGAACTGATGTCCGGACTCACATTTCGACCAGAGGCTAGCCACACATTCACAGACGACAACGCTGGCAATGCGAGATGCACATTGCCCGTCAAGCTAAGGGCCTCCAGCCAAAAGAGGAATTTTGTCTCGAAGAAAGCCCGGAGTATGCGAAACAGATCAGCTTCAAAACCAAGGTGTCTCAAATGGCCATCGTAGAAACGACAGGAATACAACAGAGCAGGTGGAAGGTGTTTGGCAACGCGGGCTTCAAGGCCTTGAATGTCATTATTAGCGAGGTATGACGATTCAATGTTGCAGATGTTGAACCTGAGGTCGCGGAGCACTAGACCGAGACAGAGATAAGCCAATTCATAGTGGGCATCTCGAGGGGCAATAGAAAAGTCACCGCTTTTCTCTTCGTTTGTCAGGAAGTCGCAGAATGACGTATGGAGAGGAACGATGGGAAGGGTACCATCAGGCGAGTTAACATTACTAAACAACGAGCCCAGGCTACGAAGCATTGTGACAACAGAATCGGCATCGTCGTTATCATTGGAAGTGTTTCCTCGCAAAGTGGTCAGGGAGCGGATCGAGAGGGGTTCGAGTGCAGTAATGAGCTGTCCCACCACAGAGCGGAATAGAAGTCGGGCTTTTCGATGTGTGATGTATCCTTCAAGGACTTCCTTGTATAACTCGTCCAACGGGTCATGTCCTTCGCGATCTGTCGTGAGTTTCAAAAGATGGTTGATGCACGTTTTCTTGCTAAACGCGAAGCATTTAGGAGGTTCAAGGATGAATCCACCGGCAACCGCTGCCCACTGAAATAATCCCTCCGCCTTTCTTGCCAACGCGACGCCATGCTTTTCGAACTCCTCTGAAGGAAGTAAGCTCTCAAGATAGGTGACTATATCATCGTCCGTTCGAGCTGCCAGCTCGGAGTCGTTCATATATTTGATCCTGACTGACGGCGCTCCATCGAACGCAGATTGGATGCCCACCTCCGGCCTCGAGGTGATAAGCACACGAAAGTTCGATGGAAGTTTGGAGAGGTTTTTGGCGAGAAACGTGTGTAACCCTGTTCTACCACTTGTGTCCCCACTTTCGTCCAAAGCGTCGATTACGACAAGAATAGGACCGACGATGTGCAGGTCTTCAAGGGGTTTAAGGATAAGGGACTCAAAGAGTGTGGGATAGTCACGGGTACGAACTCGAAGAGAGGAGTCGTCCCTAACAATCTTTCCAAGCGCGGCTTTGAACGAAGGGTAGCGGTCGGAGAGATCGTGAGCCAGAGTCGTGAAGAAGTGGTAAGCTTCGTGTTTAGATTGCTCCCTCCGCAAAAAAATGAAGGACGATGTAAGACGGTGCATTTTATCAAAGCGATACGCGATGTCGTGTGCGATGGATGACTTTCCGGTGCCCGCCTGTCCGAACAGAACAAGACTACGCTCGGAGTCGGGACTGTTCACCCAATTAACGATGAAGTCCAAGAAAGCTGTGCGCGTTCCTGGAAGGCAGCCTTTCTCAGGCATGAAGCGCGAGCCTGTTCCATAGGGTATTTCTCTGATTTTTGCATCTAGTTCTGTGACAGTTATTAGACCGATAGCCCTCGAGCCACCAGGACTACGTACCAGCGTCTGACACTTGGCTCGATACCCACTTCAACTGGGAAGTCACCCCATCAACATTGGCCGAAATTATTCCCACATCGTCCAGGATTTGAAGCGCAGTTATCTCTGTAGTGATGACGGCCTGATCTAAGAAGGCCTTTCGAAGTTCGATGAGAGTGGTGCGGAGGTCCCCAATTTGTTTGTCGACTTGGCTGCCGAGATTGTCCAACGTGCGCTTCCCTGAAAATTGCGTGTTCACATAGGCCAATGAAATAATGAAATAGTTGAAGACGACGTACAGAATCGCGGGTCCTTTGCATAAGATCGGATGAAGTCACTGCAATTACAGACATGCTGCAACATGAGCGTAAGGATTCGGGCCTGCTTGGACTCGCGCGCGATAGATTTCAAAATGTCATCTTGGTTTGCGAAATTAAATGCATCGTGCACGGCTACAAGTAGGGTTCGGACGTTGTCGTCACTTTGAAACTGTTCTAGGAGCATCTAGCATCCAGATCAACATGGCGTCAGCGTTTCCTTTTGACAATAGTGCAAATCGATGCACCTTGGGAATCGCTAACAGTAAGCCACACGCCATCTTTGCATACGGGTGAAGCTGAGAGCGAAAGTCGGGTCGGTCAAGCATAAGGCAAAAGGACATTGCGCTGTGACGTACTTCTGCAGCTGGGCTCACAGTTTCCATCACCCACTTGATTCTCGCAACTGCACCTTCCCATGTGCTTGGGAGATTGATCAACTTGGTAGCTTCATCGGCGGCATGGAGAGCATTCTCGGCAGGTGACATCGCTGCCCGGACATCGGGCGCTGGCGGTATAGGAGTGCCAGTCTTGATGGGAACGTGATCCGTCGGAGGTGAAAGAGGCTCGGAGACAATGGGGACGACAAATGGTGTGGTTTCGATGGTGTTTTGGGCCGTAATGGGCTTCATGGCTTGTCCCATAGGCTCGACGTCTACTTCAGCCGCTACAGTATTGGTGGTATTGATGGGCAAGATCGGATGGGAAGCCGCGTTCGCCGACACAGTGACCGTCAAGTAGAGTATGACCGGCTGGGACGACTGTCCAGATTGTCCGTCGTCATTGCTGAGGACAAATGGAACCTCTACAAAGCGAGACATTCAGCCACTAGTTAAATGAGTGAAAATTCTCGTAAAAAAACAAACCACTTTGGGATTCGACAGGCATTAATGTCTCATGTGTTCCAATAAGTGTATCGGGGTGCGCCAATCGCCTCGCATAAAGACACAAGATAAGATGTGAAGACGGCCGAACTGAACAGAACAGAACCCTCAGCCGAAAAACAGGATCAAAGATACATGTCTTACAATGGATCAAATCTCTGGTCCCATTGCAATGTCTGTCCCTTGAACGAAACGCTTGCTGTCTTCTTCGTCGTTGCCCGATTGGTCACAGTGACGAAGAACTGATTCTTCAAGCGAAACCGTTTCGCGATCTTAGGAACATTATGTGCCCGGAGGACTGACAAAGAGATTAAATACTTATCGGGGCACCAACCAGTCAGGATTCGAGTACATACCCGTCACTTCAACACGAAGCTGAGAAGGGATGACCGGTAATTGGGCGATCTGAGTGCTGCGCAAAGATGTTTCTGGATCCAGCGTCACAGCGAAAACCCAGGGATTGACGCACCTTATTCCAGGATTTTCCGATCTAGAGTGCTCCATATCTTTTTCAAGGGCCATACAAGCTATACGAATCTTCTGGAGATCCTAATATCTTGTAGAGTGGGTGTATGAGTCAAACGTTAAGGTACAGTAGATGCGCGCTGTCCGCATGGCACAGTACTAGTAGACGCGCGACGTTTTTGCGGTATCTGCGCCATTGGCCCATTGTTGTCTATTTTCTGATGTGACACTTAGTGTGACACCAAAGCATGGCACTCAAAGGCACGTGTGTACAACCCTCCGCAGCCGATGAGCAGATTAATTGCTTGGGGAGAGCCCGCAATCCACAAGATCCTTCTAATTATGCATTGAAAGTCGTGGTAAGTAAGCCGCGGAAGGTGAATCTAGGATTTACAGCAGAGGAAAAGCAGTAAGCCTCTGAACCCACCATTCAGCGAAGTGATCCGAGTCGTAGATACGTTGGTAATACCGAGCGTAACGCATAAGAAGCCACCTCCCCAACCTTTATAAATAACAATGCTGCTCACACGCGTCCCGCGTGACTTCATCCGCTACAAATTTCTCGCACCCGATGCGACTCCTCTTCACGTCCACCATGAATAAGAAGGTAGTGCTGAAGAGCCCACTAGAAATCGTGTCAGAACGAAGGGAGCCCGAACCGAGGCCGTGGATGCTCACAGGCCAAACAGGAACGTGAACGACATGTCGTCATTGTTCCGTGAGGCAGATATAGTCGCTTTAGAGACGAATGGTCCAATGAACGCCGAAGTCTTGCCAATCTATCATATTTGACTTCAGAAGGTGACCCATGCAGATGGTGAAGTGGATATTACCACGGAGAATAGAGGAACTTGCGTATGAAATAATGCCTCAGGACCCATACCACAAGGAAAATAATAGAAAAACAGAGATTTGAAGGAAGGGAGACACTTCGCTAATCATGGTCTGGCTGTATGCGTACCATGAGCAGACCGTCAACCCGTAGAAAACTCGATACAGCATTTGAATTTAAAATAAGTACGCATCGGGTCGAGAGAGACATTGCATATACCAGATCTCCCAGACATGCTTGAAGCCGATCTTGTTCGTGTGCACTCCAGCGAGACCCCAGGCAGAGCGAGAAAACCTGAAGCTGCGTGACCATGTCAAGGAAAATCCCACGGTGTGTGGGAAACATTTGACTCACCAGAATTCAGAATACATTGAAAAGTAACATCTAGGTTTAAGACGTAGTTAATACGACACGGTACTAGATCGCTAGGAATTGCTTCACCGTCTCCGCAGATATGATTAATTTCTTTTGAACCAGCCAGAATATACTGCGAACAGTTTCAGCCTCCAGTACAAGTCAACAGACTTTTTGGGCTTCTTACTAGATTCCCAGTCCTTGCGTCACCATCCTAACCAAAAGCAAGAGGGTGAGCTGCAGTGCAGGATAGAATACGACGCTACACGGAAAACACGGTAAGAGCGGAGGATCTTTGAAGACGACCTAACCGACCTATTCTGAAGAGTCCCGATAACGGTTCTACAATAAAAAATGAGTCTCACGAATACGTGTGATCTTGCAAGGTACCTTTATAGTGGTATTCCATACTTTTCCCCTAGTAAAAAAAGAGTGCCAGGACCTGCACGGTGAAGAAACGAGAGAGATTTGCCTGAGGAAATAGGATATAATCATTTGTTTCAATCGTAAGCATTCTTGTAAGGCAACGTAGGCCAGCTTGAATCTGATAGTCACAAGAGACGTCTCCGTAAGAAGGGTGAGACCAGGCCGACACTTTTCGAACCAAGGGATGGCACAAGTTTTGGGAGAATGTCAATGAGACGCGTAAATGTATAGCAGTGTAAGTCAGCAGGGAGACGAACACCACACGCCTCCAGAGAATGCGATCAGCAAGCTGAAAGCTTTTTAAGTTATTTTCCGCCCTCGCGTCTGCGCCTAGTGCCTTAAGTATGTCGACCATGATAGAGAATAACGGTCTCTCTTGTCGAGCTTATGGGGAAGGAGATATTGGAGACGCGATTACGTGCCAAGGATTCAAATGGGAATGGCGATCCGAGCTATCTTGACCCGTCAGTTAATGATCGCAGATCAGCCCAAAGGGGGGTGCTGACAGCCTCGTTTCACCTCCTCAGTAGAGCCTTGAGCTTCTGGGAGATTGCAAGCCAAGCCAGAGAACGCGGCAATCCAAAACATTTAAGGACACCCTAGACAATGGCATATCAGTAGCTGCGTCAAAAAGTGATCACATGATTCCCCTCATCTGATACGAGATCACTAAAACAGCGGGTGCATGCGTTGAGATGAGGCAGTAAGAACAGAAATCGCAAGACCCATAGCCGAGAATATACAATACAACGCTAGTGCGCCACCGAGATGGGTCTTCGACCCCAAGCCATGCGAATGAGACACCGATGGCCAAGAGCGTGAAGAAAATGGTGATATCTAACCTACATGGTCCAACTGTTAGTACTCACTCTCTGTTCGCATTTAGTACAGACCCCAGCACCACGTCCCGTAATCAGCCCATCCGCAAATTGTCAACAACAAAGCAACCTGAATGGAAAAGCTGGTCCCATTCATGAGGAGAACAATCAAGTTGACGGTATAGGAACGATCACGAGCAAGGTTGTCCGCAATCTCTGGAGATGGTCACGTGAGCGGGACGACTCGCCGTTCTAACGCGCCCCGGATAGGGCAGCACGCGATTGGTATCGCTACTACACAATGCAGAGAACAGTGAGTGCCTTGGGTCATAACCCGCGAGGTGGAGCAAATTTTGGAACTGGGATGGACCGAAGTTAAAGCCGGAGACTCCATTGTTCCTCTTAATCGACGTAATGAAGGAAACGAAGAGTGGGCACGTGAAAACACAACGCGCAACATATAGAGAGGCACAAGAGCTCTCGACGCAACGTTGTCCATAGTCCTTGGCCGTCCGAAGTAATCACATCTAAGGTTTACTTGCCGACTTGAGAACCCTCGATGTTCTAGAATGGCTCTAGGACCGTCTTCCGAGTTTCAAGGTATAGCCAATCATGGTGGGAGGGCAGAGGACAAAATGTAGAGGCCATGATAAGAAAAATCGGACGAGCCCTTCACAACTTCACAAGGTAAAGTGACTTTTTGCGATTGCGATTACTGTAAGGCGGTGCAGTGACTGGGTGCACTGATGGGAGACCCGGTCCGGGTGTCTCGGTCTCGCATTACTCTCGCATTCTTCATCGTTCCTCTTGATGACATGCCTCCCAGGAGGGCCAAAGCAGTCAAGCCGCTGCCTCGCCCACCTGCTGCCCCATCCAGGCAGACGGATATCATCCCTCTAGGGAGCCGCCAACTTGTCGCCAGACATTCCAGCCGACTTGACGAGAATGGTCTTTTGCCCTCAACCTCGCGTGCGCTCGTTTTACGAAATGGAAAGCAGGGTGCTATGGGCACAGGCGAGCTCATGTCGTTGAGGAAGCCGATTGGTCGCGAAAAGCTCGATTTATTGGGAGGTACGCCTTACAGTGATGGCATAACTTAGTCAAATACCCAGTCCTTTCGTCGAGAAGAGGATCTCGTTGCACAGTCCATGAAGAATGCCCTTGCTCCTCCGTTCAACATAGAACGACTTCTGAACACGGCAGATGCGGAGTATGGTGGTGAGTTTCAGTTGCACCTTGGTCCCTCCGGGGACAACGCCTACTAGTTTCTCCCCATATAGCCCATCTCGACAACGTCAAATGGCTCAAAGACCCAGATCTCTGTTACCAAGAGATTTCGAAGGAGGTGTATGCAAGCGTTCCTCGGTCCATGGGAAGTACCGTTCCGGACCCCCTGACAGACAGAAATATCGTGACCAACGTAATTGGCACCCGGTAGGGATTCACCCATCTGCGTAAGGGGTCTGGCTCAGTCTTCTGCTAGGGTGCACAATTCGTACATGCTCGCCTCTGCTTGGAGGATTGTCCGTGACCGTCTCGAGCTTCTGGAACATGGAGGCATAGTAAACAGTCAAGTACGGTCTCAGCTTGCGAAAAATCCGGGCCTGAGAGCAGAGTATCTCGCCGTATGTGACGTCCTCGGCGCTCTCGTCGATGCTCTTCAAGCACGTTTTTCTCTGCTCGCGACAACAGCTGGTGTGCACCGTCCAAGTCCGCCCGAAATGACCCGGTCATCACACCTCCCCCAGAGCACTTCAAGATTTATTTCAAGAAATATGAAGAGAACGACCCAGAGAACCCCGAGTACATGTTTGACTGGGCCGCCCTTCGTGCCGCCTACAAGTCCTACGTTGATTCAATCGTCATTGAGCTCTGCCTACCCAACTCTCAGTACCCCAAGTATATCTTGACACGTATCCTAGAGGACGCCACCCAGGAGGCCCCCCGTGAAAAGGAACGCTTTCCCCAAGCGCTTTTCGACGCACTTGGCGACCTTTCCGTGAGTGTTCACGCTGTCCCCGCGTCACTCTCGTTAACGGGGGAATGCTCTCTGCTCAAATGATATGATATAGGTTGCGTTGCAACTCCAGGAGATCTTGGAAGCCCCACTTCTGGGTCCACAGGGGGAACAGTGGCGAAAGCAGGCGCGCTCTGTGCCTGAAGAGTTCACTCGATGGATCAAAGCGCAGTCTCTGTCCGAAGAGGCTTCGAGGCGCCTGGGCAATAAGCTTGGCATCATCTTTCCGCTGGAGATCACGATGACAAAAGATATCGTGAACGCTATGTGGATTCGCATAAACGATGTGCGCGTTCCCCCCATCTGCGAATAACCCCACTGATGCGTATAATAGACGTACAAGGCCGTGGCCAATCTCGGCTTGGACACCCTGTGGCAGGTAGAGGATGAGTTCCTGCGCATACCACACTGGAGTACCACGGTGTCACCAGATAAGCGGCCTCCCAAGGCAGCATCAGCTTTCCAGGACCAACGGAAAATCGGCAGCAGTCGAGCAGCTTTGCAGGTCCCAGGTGACAGTGACTCGGACCCGGGGTCTCTGCCTGGGCTCATAGAGGCGTCGGACAATACTCCCGGCAATTCGGTAGGCGCAGCGGCAGACGATGACGACAAGAGCGAAGATGAGGCCTCAGACCTTGATGGTGAGGAGCAGGACGAGTACGATTCGGAGGAAGAGGCAGAATTGCAAGATCTTGAGCGCGAGGCGATGGACATTGCAAGTGCACACCCAGAAATCTTTGAGGAGAGGAAGGCATTTGAGAAACGGTCAAATGACAATCAGCTCCTCAAAGCTCTCGGTGCACTCAGAGGCAAGTATTTGATGTCCACCTTTGGGATAAAGAATGTGCATAACCCTGTGGATAGGCCGCCTATTTTCCTCTAATCCAAGACTTAAGACGAACCGGCCTGGGACGCAAGCGCCCCTCTTTGCCTCCAAAGTATCCACAGATACTCAAGTCTCAGATGGTATGGGGCGCAAGGGACTCACGCCGACCATCGAGGATGTCGAGGACGAAGATGCACCGCTTACTGTGGCCAAGAAGAAGAAGAAGAAGAAACCGAAGAAGAAAAAGAAACCATCGCTGATTCTAGAGGAACACGATGTACCTGAGATTGACTCCCCGCCACCCACCTCGCCGGTGGTCCAGTCAGCTCCACCAGTTGTTTCTTCGCCGGTAGAGGAGACCCCACCGCCTTTGGCACCCACGACCAAGAAAAAGAACCCGGAGAAACGGCGATCGGTGACGAACACCTCGAGTTTGGCATCGGGCACGTCGACGGCCTTTGCGAGTGTCTCTACCGTATCGCTAGAGCAGCCTCGCGCACAGTCTGCCCATTCATATTTACAGTCGGAGAATTTGACGGAGCAAAAGGTCAAGGTGAAGACGCGCGCAGAGTCGCTTCTTCTCCCTCCGATTGAGGAGAAGGTCACTAAGAGGAGCTTCTTTTCGCGCTTCCGTCGCGAGAAAGAAGCGCCGGCTCAGGCGCCTGAGGAGGAGGCAAAGCAGAGGCGGAACCTCAGCTCATGGTTCGAAAATTTGAACCGAAAGAGCACCGGATTTCTGACGCAAATACTTGGTGCGGACAAGAGTGCGAAGAAGGGTGGGCCGCCGATGAAATGGGACCACTTCGTCAAGGCAAGTGAGCTCATCTCCTTGTTGCGGGCCGAGAAGTGAACGTGTTTTCGGGATGACTCAGATGATGATTGATATGGGGTTCGAAGTAGATGCGAGTACTGCGGGGTCGAGCGTACGCTTTCAGCCGCCCGATCCAGCGGTGCGCTCGATCTCGTTCCATAAGCGTGAGTGCTATTATAATACGGTAATTCTTGAGTTAACGTTTTGTTGTCTATGTAGCTCATCCTGGGAACACGATTGATCCGATCACACTGCAAAAGTGGGGCAAGAAGCTGAAGAGCTACTATGGATGGTCGGAAGAGATTCTGCTACAACATGCGGGTGGGATATAGACGCGTTTCGTTGAATCGCTGGATGTTAAAAAGGATATCTGAGTTTACCGTACTGTCGTCGACACCTCCTGTAAAGCAGTGTGACGGCTTAGGATGTTGATCAGACTGCTTTAGTGGAGGTCAAATGGGGTCTGCGCGCCAATGTCCTTATTAGTGTTCTGCTAATCCTCAACGCTTTTCTGCTTTTCAAAAAAATGATGGCTCGACCACCACCGACCCGGCCTCACATCAGCTTAAATCCACCTTCACAGTTTTCGTATTCGATTACCGAGTGGGGTGATGACGATGCCTGGGATAGCGCATCTGATTCCGAATCACAGTCCAACTCTCAAGCTACCTGGAGTCGCTCTCCTCAACCCACGCCCTCTCGACCGTCCGGTGCCACGTCTGCACCCAAACCCGTGCCCCGCACGTCTCAAAACAGCTCCAGCTCGACCCTCGCCTTCTCGTATACCCACGTCAGCGCGCCAAGCCCCGGCTCGTCATACCCGTCCCACGGGGACACGATCGTCCCGCCCACGACGACCAAGAACGGCTGGACGATCGTGCAAAAGGCGGCTGGGGACGGGGGCGTGGCGATCGACGACAAGATCGAGCCGCACGATGTCGGGACCGATGGTGACCACGATATGGTGTTCGAAGACCTCGAGGCCGAGTTCGTCGACATGCCCGTCCTGCCCCGGTCCCGCCCGGATACCGCGTGCGTCCGCAAGGACGCAGCGGAGATCGCGAATGGTGCGCAGTTTCTGTGAGAGAGAGCACGCCCCCCTGAGAGACAGGGCGCGCAGACCCACTGCGCCTCGTTAGACGTCCCGTAGGACGCCAGCACGGCCGTGCTGGATCTTCTTCGTCATCGTCGCAGCGTTCGCGATCGTCGTCACCGCACTACGGCGAGCCCACAGAGAGGCTGAAGCGCGAACAATCGTTCAAGGCGAATCGTCGCCACAAGTTTATTAAGTGTTTGTCGCGCGAGGACGTGGACATGGGTTCGTCCTTCTCCCGCTTTTTATATTTACTACGGCAGGGTTTCACCTACTGACTCTTTTTTTTTTGGAAACAAGCCGAACTACGAAAACTGGCCTGGTCGGGGATCCCAGACGATCTCCGCCCGCTGGCTTGGCCATTACTCCTGGTGCGATATAATTTTTACGTCCCTGCGCACGCGCTGCTCTATAGCCTCATCTCTCCCAAAGGGCTATTTACCGCTCCCCACGCGCCTGCGTTCGTCCACCCTAGAACGCAAGCGCGGAGAATACCAATCGCTCGTCGATCTTACGTTTGCCAAAGGTAAAGACGGTCTGGACCAGCAGATATGGCATCAGATCGAGATAGATGTCCCACGGACACGGCCTGGCGTTCCGCTGTGGATGCACGCCTCTACGCAACGGGTATGGCCTGTGCACACGTCAGCTTCCTCACCGCTCACCCGGCCCACATCCACAGTCTTTAGAACGTATATTGTACGTCTGGGCGATACGACATCCCGCCAGCGGATACGTGCAAGGCATCAACGACCTCGCCACGCCCTTTTTCGAAGTGTTCCTGTCCGCATACGTCGGTAGGTCCTGTCAAGGCGTGATGCGTCACAACGGCGTCCCTAACATGCGACTCCTGCCAGACGCAGACCCGGAAGATATCGACCCGTCGATCCTCCCGCCGCCCGTCCTTGCCGCCGTAGAAGCCGACTCGTTTTGGTGTCTCTCGCGTCTGCTCGACGGGATCCAGGATAACTATATCAGCGCGCAGCCTGGCATCCAACGCAGCGTCAAGCGCATGGCGGAGCTCGTCGCACGCATCGACGCGCCGCTCTCCGAGCACCTCGCCGCGCAAGGCGTCGAATTCATGCAGTTTGCCTTCCGGTGGATGAACTGTCTGTTGATGCGCGAGATAAGCGTGAAGAATACGGTGAGGATGTGGGATACCTATCTGGTGCGTCTTTTTTTCTTGGTGTATGGTTTTGCGGCGACATATCGACGATGGGTGGTCTATATGACAGGCAGAAGGCCCGGACGCCTTTTCTCAGTTTCACTTGTATGTCTGCTCGGCGTTTCTTGTGCGATGGAGCGACAAGCTCCGTGAGATGGACTTCCAGGTGCATCACGTTACAATCTCTCTCCCATGTTGCATTATACGAGGCTAACACGCGTGTTCTCCGCATAGGGCATCATCATGTTCCTGCAGTCCTTGCCAACGCAAGATTGGACAGACCACGAAATAGAAATGCTCCTCAGCCAGGCATTCGTACTCAATTCGATCTGGCACAATGCACAAAGTCACTTTACGGGAAAGTGAACTACTTTCTTTTGTCTTTCACATACCCCCTTCTACTTTGCGCGGAGGGGCATTGTATTCCCATTGACACGATACAAACCAAGGCGTCGGCCATATCATGAGAATAGCACCGGGGTTGGCCGGGGAGAGAGGGGTGGTTTCGTAATCACCCAGGGCAAGAGAGACAATTGTACAATCGTGGCTCCATCAAATGCTTTAGCTCGCCTCGGCTTGCACAAGCCGTACCTCGCGTTCTATTGCCTCCGCCGTCTCCGTTGCAGCCGCTTCAGTACCTACGCGTAGGCGGTACTGCACCGTCTGCGTCTCCTTGTCAGGCGACGTAATATGACCCGTGAAGGCGACAGCTTTGGCAGTGCGTTTTGGTTGTAAACCGGCGTATATGCGGAAGTTCTACAGACCCCAGAAAAAAAGGGGGGAGAGGGTTGCTTGAGAATCGCACAGAAACGTCAGAGTGAAGGGCGAGAACGTACGATGATGATCTTTCCTGTGGTGCTAGAGCGTAGGATGATCCGCCGTGCGTTGGTCACTTTGTGCTTTTTGAGACGGAGCATACCTGCGTCAAAAAAGAAAAAAAGAAAAAGACATTCGCATGAGTTCTTGGAGAAACGTAGCGAGAGAACAAGAGGGCAATGCGAACCAATGCCCATCTCAGACCATGTAGACGCTCCTTCGCTGTCCGTCGTGAACTTGAATACCTTTGCTTTGACCGTATACGTCGTCTCTTCGTCCTCTTCGCCTTCGCCTTCGACATCTTCACCGGGGAGACCGGGTGACAGCGTCCGCGCGAGCCCATCCTCCTGCGCTCCCTCGGTCGCGGGTGTGTCACCGCGCGACGTGGACGAAGGTACCTCGAGATTTGTAGATGCGGGTGTAGTTGCGCCCGAGGATGCGGGTTGTGCTGGCGCGAAGCTAAAGCCCAAGCCGCCTGAGCTGGGAGCCGCTGGCGCCGCCGTCTGGGACGAGGCGCGCGATGGTGAACCGAAAGAGAAGCCGACGCTGCCTGCTTTGGGCGAGGGTGTCCCCTCGGCGCCGGTGCCCGCGGCGACGCCAAACACAAATTGCGAGGGCGTCGCGGTGGCCGCCGCTGAGCCGAAACCAGCAAAGGGCGAAGACGACGGTTTGGCTGGCGAGCCGAACGTAGTAGCTCCGAATACGCTGCTCGGCGGGGACGACGTCTTGTCTTTTTCTTTCTCCTTCTCCTTGTCCTTTTCGGTAGATTTGGTGCCAAATATACTGCCCGAGCTGGAAGAGCTGGTATCGCCAAAAAGCTTCGCGCCAGGTGGAATGCTCAGCGCGAATGGCGCAGAGCCAAACGCAGTCGAGGCGGGCTTGTCCTTCTCTTTCTCCTTTCCCTCCGCGGCCGATGGCTTATCCGATCCGAAGAGCGTAGACGACTTTGGCGGGCCGCCAAACAGCGAGGTGCTGGAGCCCAGCTGGCTGCTGCCAAAAGGGGAGGCGCTTGAGGTGGTGCTAGCGGATGCAGACGCGCCGAATGAAAACGCGGGCTTCGACGGTGGAGCAGGATCTCCTTCCTTCGGTGTGAGAGACACGGGTGGTTTGAAGGGGGAAGACGATGATGAGGATGGCGCTGCGGCAAACGCACCGAACGGCGATGCCGAAGCCACAGGCGCGGGTTTATTGTCTGAAGATGTCGGTGGCACTGATGGAAAACCGAAAGGAGAGGAACCAGCCGCAGACGCCGCAGGGGTAGGGGTGAAACCTGTTCCAGGTGCAGATGCAACAGAACTTGCTGTAGCTGACGGGGCGGGGAAGCCTGCGAAGCTTGATGGCGGCACTGGCATAGTGGCCGAGGTGGAAGTGGTAGTCTTACCGAACGAGAATGGCACAGCCGAACTGACAGGCTTACTAGCTGCACTCGGAGCGCCCCGCATTGTCGGCTGAGAGGACTTTCCGTCATACTCAGTTTGCACTGATATCCGATGCTTTTTGTACTGTTCCAACAGGTCCACGACGTCGATGAAAGGATCAGAGTCGATAGCTTTCGAGACCGCGGAGAGGAAGGACGTATTGAGTCCGCGCAGGGACGTGTAATACTTGAGTGCGACTTCATCTGTGTCACCAGACGCATCTGGCTTTGGCGAATCGGATGGTACCGCTGGCTTTGCGCCTGCGGTCGAAGAAGGACCAAGGAAGGACGCAAATTTCTTGGTCGCGTTCGACGCAGATTCTGTGACGACTGGTGCTGAAGACTGGGATGCCTCTGCTGGCTCCTGAGGTGGGCCAGCAGGCGCTGAGGAAGCGAACGTGAATGGGGCTGTCGCACCGCCTGTTGGGCCAAAACCTGAAAAATAACCGAATTTCGGTGTGGCAGCTGGCTGGTAACGGCGCGCTGGCCTAAGTAATAAAGAACTAAACAGAGCACGGTTGGGACATACTGCGGTGCCGCTGATTGGGGGAGGTCCGGTTTGGGCGAGCAGGTTTTTTCGCTTGGGAAGTCCCTTTATCCTTCAGAAAGAGTAGTGAGATCGGGATACGGGGTAAGGGAAAGGCAGTACATACTCTCGCCTTGCGAGGTCAGACTCCTTGGCCATTTGGAAGCCTGTTGGGACTTCCTGTTTAAATGATATCATAAGTTACAAGCGCGGAAGAGTTCGAAGTGATTTGGCGCACCTCGACTTCGTCGTCTGGATTGTCATCCTTTGATAATTGCCTGTCTGCGCCGCGCTTCATACTGATAAATGGGACAACGGACAACAGAGAAAGCGTTCAACGCGTTTAAGTCACACTGACGCGCCGTTGCGGCATGTTCCTTCGCTGATGTAATCAATTATATTGCAGCACCCTCGGGAGGATGGCAGAAAGCGCCTGTGCGTTAAACCATGAGGGTGGACTGGAGCCACGGTGGCTCGTCAACAGTGCGCCATTTTGTCCAGCATACACTACAACTGCTAACTTACCTATAGCGTGCGGTGTTTATCACAGCTCAACGGTCGAGGTACTTCCCGATAACGTCCTCCTCGAAATCTTCGATTTCGATCGACTTTCCCCCGCTGAACGTTCACGGGAGCACCCCTGGCAATGGCATAGGCTCGTCCATGTGTGCCAAAGATGGCGGCGTGTCGTATTCTCATCACCGCGCCGGCTAAATTTACGACTCTTCTGTTCAAATGGAACTCCTGTCAAGGAGACTCTGGAATTCTGGCCGGCGTTGCCTATCGTCATGCGTTACGGGGGATTTCCCGGGTCCGCGCCTGTTTCTCCTGAAGACGAGGAAAACCTCGTGACCGCACTTCGTCACCCCGATCGTATATACGAAATTGGCATCACAGTTACGGGCTCGCTATGCGATCGACTGGCCGCAGAAATGCAGAACACAATGTCATCGCTGGAGGCCCTTAGGTTAATGGTCCAAGGCAAGGCCGAGCTACTCCTTCCAGACCAATTTCTTGGTGGATCTGCACCGCTTTTATCTGTTATCAGCACGTACGGTGTTGCCTTCCCGGCGTTACCGAAGCTCCTTTTGTCGGTCAGCAGTCTTGTCTCACTTGAACTTTGGAATATCCCAAGGTCTGGGTACTTTTCGCCAGAGGCGCTCGTCATGGGTCTTTCTGTGGCGACGCAACTCAAATCATTCAAAATCCATTTCGATTTCCCGATATCTCACTTTCATGCAAGGAATTTACGCACGCCTCTATCGGGACGTACCGTCCTTCCTGCACTCACCAACCTCAAATTCTGGGGTGTTAACGAGTATTTTGAAGATATTGTGGCTAGAATCGACGCTCCCCTTCTCGAACTCATCGACTTGAGATTCTTCAACAGGCTCGTCTTCGAAATTCCACACCTCACTCACTTCATTCGTCGCACGAGCCAGCTGGGGTCGCCTGCTCAAGCCAAGATATACTCTTCCGGGAGTGCTGTTTCAGTCACCCTCACTCATCAACCAGGAACCCCACTCACTACTATTCCCGGACAACTTCGCTTGCAAATCACGTGCGGACAGTTTGACTGGCAGTTATCCGCCATTTCCCAGATCTCTAGCCAACTGTCGCCCTTCCTCTCCGGCGTGGGGCAGCTCGACATCCGTACGTTTCCCCCGTCGGCTAGTGGGCGCGATGATCTGGATCCGGCACGATGGATAGAACTCCTCCGGCCATTCGGTGGGGTAGAGAGGCTCCGTGTGGTCGACGAACTCGTGTTGGACATCGCGCTAGCTTTGCAGCGGGTCACTTTAGAGCCGGAGCCGGAATTATTCCCCGCATTGCGAGAGCTTTCTTTCCCAGGGAATTCTCGGGACTTCGCAGCTGCGCTTGAAGCCATCGCGCCGTTTATCAGTGCGCGCCAACTCTCCGGGCGCCCCATCACCGTATATAATTGGGACACAAATACTTTTGATTGACGGGGAGTCGAGATGGTCAAGCAAATGGTGAGGGTTTCCACTGGACTGAGGTCCTCCACAAGGTGCTAATTTTCTGATCCTTCCCACATTACGTATATCATCTTGACATCAGGAAAAACCTCGGCTTCGGTCCATTACTGTCATCGCGCATTGCTCAGCCCCAAAACATGAATATTTCGACAAGGCCATTCAAAATTTGTGCTAATGCTGTTTTAGTATGACCACTACCGAGTGACTGTAATGAAGGTCAGGCCAGTGCGGCACAAATGAGCGAACTAAAACCACGAAAAATATGACAGCATTGTGTCAGACATAGTTTCTCATGCCAAAGACTCGAAATAGAATGGGTTTGGGTTTGGCCGATTTTGGTCAAAATAGAAGATAATCCTCTCTTCAGTATCCTACATTAGACTCACGATTTTTGTAAATCTGCTTGTTTTCGTCCTATGTAAGTAGCAAATACACCCAAACGTTAGACCACTCTTGAGATGAACTTCATCCGGTGCGATGTCGTCAGTGCAAAAGTGAAAGTACCAAAACAAAGGCTAAAGTGATTGTGAATTTACTGATGTTGCCCTCTGTCGGGCCCCGCATGGGCCACCCCTTTCGCTCCTATCGCCCGTGGACGCGCTTTCCCCTTCTCTTGGAAACTCCGGTCCAAATAATCTTTAAGCTGCTCAACGCGACCGAGGTACTCTCCGATCTTGCCCCGGATCAACGCCTTCGACCGTTCATTCTTCTCAACTACGGATTCAAATCCCATTTAGTTTTCCATATGGGCCCAAGCGAAGTAGAAAGTAGGACAAACAGACATTTGAGTGCGAGCACGAAGTAATCAAGCGCATTCTGGTACTGTTTGTATGCCTCGGGGTAGTTCTGCTTCTTGTCTTCGTCTATTGCGATCTGCACGAGATCGATCGCATGCTGGTATTAAAAAGTATAGTTAGCCTAGGGTGAGGGTGCCGCAGTGAAACTACCGGTTTACGTCTAGGTTAGTGCCTGAGCTGGTGGCAGAAGCAGTTGAGTTGGGCTCTTCAGGTTGGAGTTCACCCTGACGGCTCGGGAGGCCAATATGATCTCTAAGCTGCTCGGCACGACCGCGGTACTCCCCGATCTTGCCCCGGATCAACGCCTTCGACTGTTCATTCCTCTCAACTACGGATTCAAATCCCATTTAGTTTTCCATATGGGCCCCAGCGGAGTAGAAAGTAGGACAAACAGACATTTGAGTGCGAGCACGAAGTAATCAAGCGCATTCTGGTACTGCTTGTACGCCTCGGGGTAGTTCTGCTTCTTGTCTTCGTCTATTGCGATCTGCACGAGATCGGTCGCATGCTGGTGTTAAAAAGTTTAGTTAGCCTAGGGTGAGGTGCTACAGTGAAGCTACAGGTTTACGTCTAGGTTAGTGCCTGAGCCGGTGGCAGAAGCAGTTGAGTTGGGCTCTTCAGGTTGGAGTTCACCCTGACGGCTCGGGAGGCCAATATGATCTCTAAGCTGCTCGGCACGACCGTGGTACTCCCCGATCTTGCCCCGGATCAACGCCTTCGACTGTTCATTCCTCTCAACTAAGGATTCAAATCCCATTTAGTTTTCCATATGGGCCCCAGCGGAGTAGAAAGTAGGACAAACAAACATTTGAGTGCGAGCACGAAGTAATCAAGCGCATTCTGGTACTGCTTGTACGCCTCGGGGTAGTTCTGCTTCTTGTCTTCGTCTATTGCGATCTGCACGAGATCGGTCGCATGCTGGTGTTAAAAAGTTTAGTTAGCCTAGGGTGAGGTGCTACAGTGAAGCTACAGGTTTACGTCTAGGTTAGTGCCTGAGCTGGTGGCAGAAGCAGTTGAGTTGGGCTCTTCAGGTTGGAGTTCACCCTGACGGCTCGGGAGGCCAATATGATCTCTAAGCTGCTCGGCACGACCGCGGTACTCCCCGATCTTGTCCCGGATCAACGCCTTCGACCGTTCATTCTTCTCATCTACGGATTCAAATCCCATTTAGTTTTCCATATGGGCCCAAGCGAAGTAGAAAGTAGGACAAACAAACATTTGAGTGCGAGCATGAAGTAATCAAGCGCATTCTGGTACTGCTTGTACGCCTCGAGGTAGTTCTGCTTCTTATCTTCGTCTATTGCGATCTGCACGAATTTGATCGCACGCTGGTGTTAAAAAGTATAGTTAGCCTAGGGTGAGGGTGCCACAGTGAAACTACCGGTTTACGTCTAGGTTAGTGCCTGAGCTGGTGGCAGAAGCAGTTGAGTTGGGCTCTTCAGGTTGGAGTTCACCCTGACGGCTCGGGAGGCCAATATGGTCTCTAAGCTGCTCGGCACGACCGTGGTACTCCCCGATCTTGCCCCGGATCAACGCCTTCGACCGTTCATTCTTCTCATCTACAAATCCAAATCCCATTTAGTTTTCTGTATCAGCGGAGTAGAAAGTCGGGCAAATAGACATTTGAGTGCAAGCATGAAGTAGTCAAGCGCATTCTGGTACTGTTTGTACGCTTCAGGGTAGTTCTGCTTCTTGTCTTCCTCTATTGCGATCTGCACGAGCTCAAGCGCGCGCTAGTGTCAAAAAGTATATTTAGCCTAGGGTGCGGGTGCCACGGTGAAACTACGGGTTTACGTCTAGGTTGGTGCTTGACATTGTGACGAGAGGAGTTGAGTTGAGCGCTTCAAGTTGAAGTCCACAGCTCAGGAGACCACTCTCGGACAATGGCCGTGGTCCGGTGATTATCGATTATCCACAGCAAAATGTCGGTCGAACGAGGTAGAATTAGAGCGTTGTTGAAACGATAGGCCCCTTGCTTTTGCTTTTCCATTACTGTAACAGTACCTACCCACCCACTACACGCTACCCTGTTTGGAATAGGTCCTTTTTCTCGGCAGGTGGCGATTGAGATGCTTTCCGACGACGTCCTTCTGAACACAATTCGTCACTACTCGGATGATGCCTCTCCACGACTTGGCCCATTCTTGCGCTCGTGTGCAAGAGACGGCGACAGATTGTAATCACATCACCTCAAGGTCGACTATCGTGAAACCAGCAACTACTTGGACTACTTTATGGCTAGAATCGATGCGCCTGCCTTGGATTCTTCACCGACTCACCTTGGACATTCCGATCCCTCGACCGGATAGAGGTACAGAAGTCACATCATCAAGCAGTCGTCCTAATCTCTCGGCATGCCATTTCCATCACCGCTACCACCTAGCAAGGAACTCCTACGCGGCTTAGATCGCAAGTATCTTGCGGGCGATTGGACTGGCAATTGTCCTCCATGGCTTAAATTTGCGACCATTTTTCCTCTTTCCGTTTCGGTGTGGGAGATTTGTGCATTGATACGACAAGCCGTCAAGTGGGCACGATGCGGATGGTGAACAATGGCTGGCGCTTATCCGCTCATTCAGGAACGCAAAAAAAGTTTCACGCGGCCAGAGAATTTGCAGGGACATCTTGCCTGCTTTGCGACCAGACGGGGGACTTGCACATGGTGTGCTATATTCCCTGAAAAATCTCTACATATAGGTGCCTTGGCCACATGGAGCACCCCTACAAAATGCCGCAGGATCATTCACCACTCCCCGCCAGCGCTCCGGCCATCCCGTAAAGGTGGTCGAAATAGAGTGAACCACGATGCACTTGCCACTATATGGCCTCAGAGTTGCAGAGTTACAACTCATGGATCAACACATCAGGGACAGGCATGACCCTGGGCAATAGTGAGGGTTTTGCTCCTTCGAGTGGTCCGCGGAGCGCCCCAATTTATACGGATCATACCTCGTGGGCAATATCCCGCAGTTGGGACCGCCGAATTGCTCATCACCTGTCAACGTCGACGTTCTTTGATGAAGACGCCACACCTGGGGAGTGATCTGATCCCAAAGGGATTTAACGGCGATCCCGGGCCAGACCCCGAAAGCCCATAGCGCCTCCGCCAGTGCGGATTCCATACCGCCGGAGATGTATGCGGCAGCGGCGTGTGCGCGCGTGCCACACTACGTCTCGGAACTTGTCTGGAGAAAGCCCCTTTAATTTTTCGGCGCCACTTGAGGGCATGTATGTTTTGATCACTTATGATTTGTTTGTTATTCAGGCCGTCCTTTGCTACGCTACGACTCAAAATAGTCTCGAAGTATGTATGTACTATTTTATGAGTCTAATCAACGATCGATCCTTGTCGATCGTTCACGCACTTACTTTAATACTCGTCTAAAGGACTAGATTTAACCTTGTATAAGGCAAGGGCGGCTGTCTTCGTTTCGATGTCTTGTGCCCAGGAGACTTACGAAAAATTCATGTGTTCGAGTGTGCTCAGTATTGTTTTAGTATCCAGTATTGTGCTTGTATCTACATAAAATAGGGCTTGTAATTACCTTCGATCATTATCCTATCACGAAGACCCCACGCGTATGCTTAAGAGCGAATCACTATCGTTCATTCTATATCTAAGTCGCCATCCCTCTCGCCTAACCTTCTAACTTCGATCTCTGGTCAATGTCGCTCGGTAGTGGACGCCACCCCGAATTTGTTACACGTCCTTCCCATGGCTGGACCAACACAGGACCCCACGACAGGATTGTGCTGATTCAAACTCGGCTGTCAGCAAAGGTATGCGATTCCTCGTCGATCGTTGGTGTTAGAGACAAGAGGAAGCCAGCAGGTAGAAAGCGTGGATAACACCCGAAAAGTCACACAGAAGCGACGGGAAACGGGCAACAGTTGTGCTTGCGGATACCATGAAGTAAAACCCTAACCCGAGCCAAAACTGGGAGCGGGGGACGTCGTCATCGTCGAGCCGAAGGAGAAACCCACGCTGCTTGCTTGGGCGGTGGCGCCGAAACTAAGTCGGGTAAACGTCATGGTAGACACCGCTGAGTCGGAGCAACCAGAGGGCGAAAAAGACGATTTGGCTGGTG